>JADBJO010002038.1:47262-81914 GCA_016801955.1 Conus betulinus
AGAAGTCAGCGACAAGCAGAGGAGGGCTAACACCCTCTTCTCTATAGAAGTCAGCGACAAGCAGAGGAGGGCTGACACACCCTCTTCTCTCTCCCCTCCCTCCCCCTTCACACCATACCCTGTCTTCTAACAGCAAATCGTGGAGAAGCAAGGGGAGAATAAAACGGCACAAGTCACACACATTACCTCCCTTGCGAGATGACGTACGCGCACACAAAGAAATAGCCTCCAGGGAGGGACCACAGCATCCAAGTCCCAGTGTGTGTGGAGATATTTGGGCTGTCGTTTGGCAGGAGAGAGAGAGAGAGAGAGAGAGTGGAGTTGTGAGGAAGGGGAGACGGGAGTTTTGAGAAAAATGGCAGCAGAGAAAGGGTGGCATATCATGTAGGTCAGCTCAGTGCACCCTCACCCTTCTCCCACTCAACAAAACCCACAAAAATGTTCAGCCCTGCGTGGACACAGCGTTTAGCAAAATACGTGAAAAGAGAATACCAAAATAAGCTCAGGTACACTATACAGACAAACTGAAACTTAGTGAATGTCGATCCTCAGTATAATGTACGAAACAGCTCGCTGGAAGCTGCAAGGGAATTTTGTGTTCAAGGAAAGAAAAAACAAACAAGCAAGCAAACCAGCAAAACGAACAAAAAAAACAAGGGCTATAAAAATTAACTGGCAAGAAAAGTGAAAGACCAAGGCTTGGGACAGGACGGGGGAGGAAGGGGGAGGAGGAGGGGGGGGGGGAGGCAAGGAAGGATGGTGAGGGAGTTGGGGAGAGGGGGGGGGGGGGGCGTGGGCGTAGGCTTGTATCAAGTTGTCTGGCACCTAGGTCTTCAGCAGAAGTGCTGCGATGAGGTCAGAGGGTAAGGGGGATGTGATGTCAAAGTGGGATGTGATGAGGGCGCTGCTGCCATGTGCGTGGGCCCTCTAGGGGTCAGGTGACGTCATGCCGGCACAGGGCGGGAAGTACGTCATTGAGGCAGAGCCATAGACGTGTTGTCTGGGCAGAGGTGTCGGCCATCGATTTGTGTGTACAGTGACAGTTTTCCTCTGTGTGTGTGTGTGTGTGTGTGTGTGTGTGTGTGTGTGTGAGAGAGAGAGAGAGAGAGAGAGAGAGAGAGAGAGAGAGAGAGAGAGAGAGAGAGAGAAAAGAGAGAGAGAGAGAGAGAGAGGTGTGTGTGTGTGTGTGTGTGCGTGCGCGCGTGCGTGCGTGCGTGCTTGCTTGCCCCCCCCCCCCCCTCTCTCTCGTTCTCTCGACGATATCTATAGCAACGTTCAATTCTTATTCTGCATTTTTCATGGATTGATGGTCAAAGAAAGTGGATTACTGAGGTGCGCAGAGTTTGTGTGTCTGTGTGAACGAATGTGTGTGTGTGCGTGCGCGCACGCGCGCGCGCGCGTGTGTATGTGTGTGCGTGCGTGTGTGTGTGTGCATGCGCGCGTGCGCGCGCGCGCGCGCGCGCGCGCGTGCGTATGTGTGTGTGTGTGCGTGCGTGCGTGCGTGTGCGTGTTAGTGTAAGTGTGTGTTGTCCACTGTAGGTTTGAATTATTTGTTAAACGGTTTGATTTCTCTTTCCTTCAATTGCATGTCTTTAATACAGCCTATTACTGCAGTAATTGTAACCCCCTGGTGAACAGGGCTTATTTGCTATTGGCAATATAAACTGTCAGTGTCGGTCTTTCTCGCTGCTTGTCTTCGTCTTCTGTCTGTCTCTGTGTCTGTGTCTCCGTCTGTGTCTTTCTCTTCTTCTCTAGTTGGAGACTCTGTGGAGGAAAAAAAGAGGATTTGTGCAACCTCCAAAAAGATGAACGAATATCAAAGAAGACGAACTTGGAGATAAGGAAGAGGAGATACGGTAGAGTGCTCATGGCGAGAGGGGCGAATAAGAAACGAGCTGGTAGAGCAGAGAACGAGGGGAGTAGGAGAAGGAAGTAGGGGCGAGAGGGGGATGAGGTGAGGAAGAAGGTCTTTTAGCTCTGTCCATCACTGAGGTTGAGGCTGATCCAGCTATTGGGGGGGGGGGGGGGGGGGGGGGGGGGGGGGGGGGGGGGGGGGGGGGGGGGGGGAGGGGTGGGGACTGCAGGTTAGGTACGTATCTGATGGGATGAAGATTGTGCGAGTGAGGACATCTAGGGATGGGGGGTTGGGAGAGTGAGGGGGGAGGGGGTAGGGAGAGAGGTGACAGTGGGAGGGGAGGGGAAGGAGAGGGGAGTATTGAGCTGACCTACACAATTTGCTGTCCTACCACTATTCCCGTCCTCCCCATCTCCTCCCCCCCCCCCCCACCGAATCGCAACCTCTCTCCCCGCCCAGCGACAGCCCAGTGACCCCGCTGTGAGACTTCGCTGTTAAGGTCCTTTCCTGGAGGCTATTTTTTTTTTATGTGCGCGTGCGTCGTCTATCAAGGAAGGTAATGCGTGTGAGTGATTCTGTTTACTCTCCCCTTGCTTGACTTTGATTTGTGCAATAAAGTGCAGGATGTTATGCGAGCCTGGGAAGGAAGGAAGGCAGGAGGAGGAAGAGGAGGAGGAGAAGAAGCAGCAGAAGAAGAGAGAGGGTTGCATTTCAATGCTGTCTCAACTTGAACTAAAAAACTGGCTCTTGCTCTTCCGTTTACCTTTTGGTCTGTGCATGCTACCGCTCCTTTGACGCTTTTCTTCAGCGTGACTGCTTGCACAGGGAGCGAACTGCACACGGGGTCCTGAGGAGGAGGCAGGGGGCAGGACGGGGCACGACGTCTTCAGGACTCCAGCATCCAACACCCCCAGTCAGGCTCCGGGTGCCAACGGGATGGCCCAGACACGGGTGGAGAACAAGACACTGAGGAAGAGATGAAGAGGAGGGGAAGGAACGACACGGAGCAGGACAGCCGAGAGTTGAGTAGGATTCCCTGCGGGTTGAAAGGCTTGAGCTGGCATGTGAATGACAGATTGTAGGCCTATGAAGGCGTTGCTTGAGGTGCAAGACTTAGTGATAGATTGTATAAAGCGTTGCTTGTGGTGTAAGTGATAGATTGTATGAAGGCGTTGCTTGTGGTGTAAGTGATAGATTGTATAAAAGCGTTGCTTGTGGTGTAAGTGATAGATTGTATAAAGCGTTGCTTGTGGTGTAAGTGACAGATTGTATGAAGGCGTTGCTTGTGGTGCAAGTGACAGATTGTATGAAGGCGTTGCTTGTGGTGCAAGTGATAGATTGTATTATGGCGTTGCTTGTGGTGCAAGTGATAGATTGTATGAAGGCGTTGCTTGTGGTGCAAGTGATAGATTGTATAAAAGCGTTGCTTGTGGTGCAAGTGATAGATTGTATAAAAGCGTTGCTTGTGGTGCAAGTGATAGATTGTATGAAGGCGGTGCTTGTGGTGCAAGGAAGTGATAGATTGTATGAAGGCGTTGCTTGTGGTGCAAGTGAGATTGTATGAAGGCGTTGCTTGTGGTGCAAGTGACAGATTGTATGAAAGCGTTGCTTGTGGTGCAAGGAAGTGATAGATTGTATGAAAGCTTTGCTTGTGGTGTAAGTGATAGATTGTATGAAGGCTTGCTTGTGGTGTAAGTGATAGATTGTATGAAGGCGTTGCTTGTGGTGCAAGGAAGTGATGGATTGTATGAAGGCGTTGCTTGTGGTGTAAGTGATAGATTGTATGAAGGCGTTGCTTGTGGTGCAAGTGATAGATTGTATGAAAGCGTTGCTTGTGGTGCAAGGAAGTGATAGCTTGTATGAAAGCTTTGCTTGTGGTGCAAGGAAGTGACAGATTGTATGAAAGCTTTGCTTGTGGTGCAAGGAAGTGATAGATTGTATGAAGGCGTTGCTTGTGGTGCAAGGAAGTGATAGATTGTATGAAGGCGTTGCTTGTGGTGCAAGGAAGTGATAGATTGTATGAAAGCTTTGCTTGTGGTGCAAGTGATAGATTGTATGAAGGCGTTGCTTGTGGGTGCAAGGAAGTGATAGATTGTATGAAAGCTTTGCTTGTGGTGTAAGTGATAGATTGTATGAAGGCGTTGCTTGTGGTGCAAGGAAGTGATGGATTGTATGAAGGCGTTGCTTGTGGTGCAAGGAAGTGATGATTGTATGAAGGCGTTGCTTGTGGTGTAAGTGATAGATTGTATGAAAGCGTTGCTTGTGGTGCAAGGAAGTGATGGATTGTATGAAGGCGTTGCTTGTGGTGTAAGTCATAGATTGTATGAAGGCGTTGCTTGTGGTGCAAGTGATAGATTGTATGAAAGCGTTGCTTGTGGTGCAAGGAAGTGATAGATTGTATGAAAGCTTTGCTTGTGGTGCAAGGAAGTGATAGCTTGTATGAAAGCTTTGCTTGTGGTGCAAGGAAGTGATAGATTGTATGAAGGCGTTGCTTGTGGTGCAAGGAAGTGATAGATTGTATGAAGGCGTTGCTTGTGGTGCAAGGAAGTGATAGATTGTATGAAAGCGTTGCTTGTGGTGCAAGGAAGTGATAGATTGTAAGAAAGCTTTGCTTGCGGTGCAAGTGATAGATTGTACGAAGGCGTTGCTTGTGGTGCAAGGAAGTGATAGATTGTATGAAGCGTTGCTTGTGGTGCAAACTGAGTGATAGATTGTATGAAGGCGTTGCTTGTGGTGCAAGTGATAGATTAGATGAAGGCGTTGCTTGTGGTGCACATAAATGATAGATTGCACGAAGGCGGTGCTTATGGTAGTTTAGTCTGTGGGTGTGGTGGTGGTTAAATGCTGGATTTTCTTTAAGTGCTTAGTTCTCACAGGATTGAGGGCGCTGGTTTTGATTGCGTTCCCCGTTGGTTGGTTCGTTTTTGATTTATAGGAGAAAGGTGATGATTGCCCTGTGAGTGGAAGATGTGGGATCCTTTGGTATAAATTGTCTCCATCCCCTAAAACCTGTATCAGCTCGCTCTCTTCTGTGTATGCATCAGATATGAGTGGCCTAAAATGCTTCAACTTGGGATTTTCTAAAGCTGATTTTAATGTTTTAATATACGGAATGTACCCATGACTACAGCATGGAGTGTTCTGTTCAATATGTGGCAGTGGAGTGTGTGTGTGTGTGTGTGTGCTGCCAAGTTTTTTTTCTGTCTTGACTGGACTTTGTGATTTGTTCCAGGTCCTGTTCTGTTTCAAGGGAAACGACAATCATAGGCCGGCGGGCATGCAGTCACGTGCAAGGTGACCCTGAGGGTCTAACGATCGTCGAAAAACGGACAAGTCCACACGATCCCTTTGGCTCCTTCAGAAAGGTGAGAACGTTGACACAGATGCTGAAGGGTTCGATCGTCAGACATACGATGTGTTGATTTAGACATGGAGATGGTCGCGGGATGTGTTGTAGAGGTCGCGACGAACTCAAAATTCAAAATGGGGCCTTCATTTGCTAGATGTATGTATGTGCCAAGCCCAGTATCTCTGAATTTGATATTTCTTTAGATTTTCAGATCTTGGGAGAAAACGTTCGAGATTTTAACATGTTTTAAGGTCACTTTCTTTTTTCTTTTTTTTTTTCCGCGTACGCAGGCTGATAGTTCTGAGGAACTCCCTGTATAGACAGGCAAGGATGAATCCTATCTACCCAAGAAAAGGAGTGGAGTTTTTGTGTGTATGACCGCTTTTCATCCCGCCATTAAGGCAGCCATACTCCAGCTTCGGGGAAGGTGCATGCTATGTCTAACATGTCATACATGTCATCCATACCAACGGCCAAAACTGGCCTTCTCTTCCGAAAGTTGATGATGGGATTTTACGTGTGTGCAAGATATGTGTGCGTTCACACACGGAACCTCGGTTTATAGTCTCATTCGAAGGACAGTATGGGAAATGGAGTCAAACCAATGTTAACTCCGAGGGGAAAAATCCCCCTGCACCGAAACGGCCCGGCGAAGATTCATACCCGCAACCCCAGGATCACCAAGATCACGAGTCCGATGCTCTACGGCTGGCTATTCCGGCCCCTGTTTTTAAGGTCACCGAGATTGAGTGAAAAATTGGTTTTAACCATGTTTGTCATAGTCATACCATTGTCTGTCTACAGATAACCTTAAGATGTATTCAGCATAGACTCTGGATTTTGGGATATGTCGCTTAAGTGTCTGTGGCATTGCACTCAACCGCTCATTCCGATCCCCTCATCCAAAGCCACACCCCGGACCGGCTCGCTGCAGTGCCCGCACAGGCAAATACACAGGGAGCAGTTGATATCAAGTCAAGAGGCAACCCACCGGAGGAGACGCTGCACTGCTACCGAGTCACTTCGGTGGTGTTCAGTGGCGCCTGATCTGATCCAACATACTGCCTATGAGAGAAACTCCTGGGTTGGATTCCCCATGGCCAGTGACGGACCCCAGGTCGATGCACCGATGAACAGTTCCTAGTTTTTGCTCGTGGACAGTTAGGAAAATCGACAGCGATGTTGCGTCCGGCCATTCACACTCACGTCTTCTTGGCACCGTTGTCATGCCATATCGCGTTGTTTCATCCAGTCGCTCTACCATCTTAGCGAGTTCTTGTTCGCTGCCTGCCAGACGATCGATGTCGTCTGGCAAGGAAGGGTTTGTGATGGGTCTTTCTCTGGTGGTCCCTGTGCTGAAGTGATCCATTGCATTGGTCATGATAAGTTCTGATGGATCACACACATTGAGATAAAACACAATTTCTTTGTGGGTGACCAGTTTGCTGATTTTCTTTGTATTCTACTGATGGAAGATGCTTGTTATTTAGTGGCCTTTTAGATGTAGAAACGTGATACTTCCTAAATCAATACAGGAAAAAAAACCCTACTTGGTGCTTAGCTCTTCCTGTGGGGATGTCACGGAATATATCCCCCATCCTCTCGGAATTCTCTACCCGTATTTTTTTGTGAAAGTTTTTGTTGCTGCTGTCCACAATTTTTGTGAATTGGTGACGTATCAGTCCACCTTCGTTCCAGGGTAACAGTAATGGTAATGTTGGTTATAGCCCAGCCGACCGCAAAAAGGCCACATCGGGGCTGTCGGCACGTTGAAGTCAAGTCATTCAACTCATTCACACAACCCTTTCACATACTCTTTCTAAAAACACATCGGAAATTTGGTTCAAGATCTTTCTTCTGTAAAATCTGAGATCAGATGAAAAAATGTTGATCTCTTTCATAAATTTAAAGATCATATCAGGTGGGACATCTCTGAAACAAGAGGTTCGACAACTTTTTCTGTCCTGTTATGAATTTTCACACGTCGTCACCTGACGACCAGGTCTTGAAATTTTCAGTCGACAGGAGCGGGAACTGGCCGTGTATTCTGCAGTGCTATTTCAAAACTATGTCCTTTTCATGCCGCATTTGTTGAATTACAATCATTTTCAGTGCTGTATCTTGTAAAAGCTGCATTACATGTGATACATGACTCGATGTGAAACGCTTTCTTACAGAGTGTTTTGAATTAAGTGACGTCGGACATGAACACTTGACAGCAGACTTCCGGAACACATTCCGAGACGCTCCATCTGTTTTTCTTTTTGAGTACCTGTAACAGATTCTTTTGATCTGATACATTTTTACGGAAGAAAATTTTTTTTTCTGGCCATTTCAGGTGTTTTCACTGGTAGTGTTTACAACTATGTACAAAACTGACTGTTGAGATCCGGTACGGCTTCTTCAGGTCGGTTGGGCTATGATCTACGTTGTTTGATCTGCTTTGAATTGGAGCTGTTTTACAAGTCTGGCGCAATGGCCAGCCCAGTCAACTCAGCCGGGTTTGACGTTGAACGTGCAATTATTTCTTCTGGACTGACTGACCGACGGACTGTCCGTTGCGACTGTGGGATGTAGGGTAGCGACAAATGTCGTCCAGTGGTCTGTTCTCTTTCTCTTACCCCGGCCGGAATCCAGTGCGAGTGTTGGGGCTTTCATTTCTCCCTCTCTGTGTTTGTCACTGTCTTGCTCTCTCTCTCTCTGCCTATTATAGTAGTTTTTGTTGATAGGAGTGGCTAGTTTTCTTTGCACATGGTGATCGTTTTCTTCAGTCTTCTGTTTTGTTTTCCGTGTGTGCGTGTTCGTGCCTGCGCGTGCGTGTGTGTATGTGTAGGGGGGGGGGGGGGGGGGAGGGGGGGGGGGGGGGGGGGAGGAGGGGTGTGGGTGGTGGTGGTGTTGACCGAAGTGGCTTCTTTCTCTGCACCTGGTGACAGCCCTACTGGTCGTCAGGGTTATCAAGGAGCCGGCATTGCGTGCGCTCCAGCAGTGAATGTACGTCAGTTTCTGCCAGTGCTCCGTTGTTCCCGCAGTATCCAGACAAGGACGGGCAACGTTTTTCACTGGCCAGTCCACCGTCTCGTCGTTTTCACCACCCGATTTTTATTTTTCCCCTTCTAAACCTCCTGTGAACATGTTAATTTTTCTATTCTGATAAGGCCGCTGGACAGTGAGACTGAACACTATCCGCGCCGGACAACAGCTGTCCGTTTTGCAGTGTGTATTTGCTGTGTTTGCCTTGCTAATTTCAAGTTTATTATTTGTGCCGGTTTTGGAGCTGCCTCGGCTGTAGGCTGCCACGCCGCTCATTCCGCCTCCCTGACAACAGTCGACCCTTGCCCTTGTCCCGTCGCAATCCCGGCACCGGGTGGGCGTGTCACGTCGTCAAGAGGCAACCCACTGAGGGAGACGCTGTGCTGCTGCTGCGTCACTATGGTGGTGTCGACTGGTGCCTGTTCTGATGCAACACGATTGCCCGAATTAACTGACCAACACCGTGGCTGGCATGTGGTATAGGACCCGAGTCAACCTCCATAGCATAAACACGCACGCACACACAGTGTCAGTCCGAGTGACCTTAAAAGTCCACACCAAGCGTGACAGAGCTCCTTATCTTGGACCCTTTATTTATTTAACAAAGAACTACACACTGTCTCTGCGCTCTAAACATAGCAATGTCGTATCACGTGGCAACACAGTAAGCGTCAAAGAGCACGCGCAGCGCACGTGAGAACCAGCCCTCACATCGCCCGATGTATATGATAATAAATAACTGGTACGACTGGCACAGGTCATACCTCTGCGAAACACGGCGTGCAAACGATGTCCTCGTACACAGAGACTAAGATCCATATAATACAAGCCGGGTCAGCTGACATCAAGATGGCCGACAAAGTGCGCTTGCACAGTACATTTGAAAACAATGTCCAGCATTTCATGTCGGTTATGACCAGGTAAAAAACAAAAAGACAACTACAGTGGAGACTACTATCGAGCTGGACTTGAAGCAGCAGCATGCATGCAAGTAACGCCCTCTTTACATCTAGAACAGAAAAGGGGACACTATTACATAACGGCGTTTCAAACTGCAACATGTGCCCAGAGCAAACTGCCTTGCCCTACTCCAACTCCGCAAGGAGCCACACATGCGACAATTCTCGTGTAACGAGTGGTGATTATTTGTTGTCTACACACAAAACACGCCATTCTGGTCTATGTACACATACACGTTTCGTCCGAGAATGTAAGTTGGTCTCCTCGCGCGCTCAACACGTGGGCACAACCCGATCTAGTCTACAAGAATTGTACAAAGTGGTTTTTATCCCCCACTCGGACAGGAGTGGAGGAGATTTTGAGTAGGGGGAGACTGGATTGGGTGAAGGGGGAGGGGGGGTTAAGCAGTGGAGTACATAACAGCGAATAACCGGGCGAGGTGGGGGAGGATTGAGTGGTGGGGGGCGGGCAGGGAGCAAAACTAATCTGTCGTAGCAACCACATACAGCGTTCTTACTGAAAAATTTTACTCGTACTATGGGGTGGAACCTCTAAATCTCCAAGATGGAGATAGGGCGTTCAACCCCTCAATTTTTTCCAGCTGCTCATAAAGCAACAAGGGGTATGCATTGCTTTAGTTACTGGAAAATCTACTCCAGTCACCATATATTTTCTCTCTCTAGCTAATCGTACACCTCTACATCCACTATTGTGTATGCCTTCGTATTTATCTCCATTTTACCTTCACCAATACTTCCAAAAGGTGTCCTCGTCAGACTGGTTCACATGTGTGTAAGAGGAGCGAGAGATGACTTTTTGTGACGGTGCATGTTGTGTCCGCTCTTCATAGCACAAAGCAACTGGTGGAGTGGTAGCATGGTCGAGCACCCAGAAACTGCGACGGTGGGGAGTATTTCACTTCAATACCGCAAACCCATCAAAATACCCTGCACTCAAAAATCCGGGGGGTTTCACTTCAACAACGCAATCCCATCAATATTACCCTGCACCGTATAATCCGGGAGTTTCACTTCGGTTTGAATACAATGCAGGAAAATTCACCTTAGGGCATACCGAGTCCTCCTCCAGTCTACAATAACCCTGGATTATACCGTGCAGGGTATCGCATCAGTTATTTAAACAGAAAACGGATTAGGGCGTGGGCGTAGGCCTACTTACCTCTCCTCCCCACCAACCCCAGTCAAAATATACTCTACAATCCATAGTTTTCAGTTCAGTGTAATACTATTCCCCCGCACCTTGCGTAATACTGTACTTCTTAAACATTATCATACCACACCCCTGTCCCTTCTAGACTGTAAACAAAACGTCGGCAACATTTGTTCCACCTTACATGTGGCATACTCCCCCTCCCCCTCCCCCTCCCCCCCCCCGTCGAAATTCCGAATTGTACAGTACAGGGCATCACTTCAGTTTACATATAACGCAATCGCACCCGCCCCACTGGGACATACCGATTTTCTCCCCTCTCCCCCACGAAATAACTCAGAACTGTACAGTACAGGGCAATTCATTTCAGTTTGAAATATAACGCACCCCCCCCCCCCACCCGGGAAAATGACTCGAACTGTACAGTACAGGGTATCACTTCTGTTTAAAATATAACCCCCCATGGGACACACTGATTTTCTCCCCTCTTGGACGAAACTCCGAGTAGTACAGTACAGGGTAGCACTTCAGTTTGAATTCTCCCTCTCACCACGCCCCACAATACCCCATCAGCAAGGAGAACATAACTGCCGTGACATTTGGGGAAGAGAGGAAACTCGCATCTTGTACTATGCATACACTTCAGGGGAGTTGCTGAACAGCGATTTTAGCAACAACAGGGGGAGGTGGGGGGCTCGACCGGTATGAATAAAAATGCAGACTGAACCCCCCCCCCCCCATCAACCTGACAAAAAAAAAAAAAATTCAAGCACGACTGGACATCCATGTCTACGCATCCACAGATTAGAGAGGGGGGTGTGGAAAGCAAAAGGCTGTCACTGGGTACACAAACACAATGCAAGTTTCATTACACAGCACGCATTATCAACCCAGCACGCAACAAGCACCGACACGTACACGCGCATCATCATCATCAACGGGCAGTACAGCAGCACACGTGATTGAAACGGTTTCCCGTAAAAAAAAAAAAAAAAAAAGTGCAGGCAAGCGGGCTTTCACCCCCCCCCCCCCCCCCCCCCCCCAATACTGGTAAACCAACCGATGGAAATGTCCAAACAAATCAAACGCTGTTAAATCAAAACGCTGTTCCTTATATATACAGCACTTTGCACTCAAGACTGCACAGCAAAAAGCAGTCCCCGGCATTTAAATGGGATTGAAAAAATAAGTAGTTGAAAGGGGGAAAGTGGGGGGGGGGGGGGGGGGGGGGGGAGATTCAGTGTCGGTAAGCCCGATAGAAACACGGGGTTAACCTGCATTTAAGGCCTACACACATGAAATGACGCTTTTTATTTTCGTCAGAAGTTTGCACCCAGCGCGTACAGCAAAATGCGACTTTTGCGGCATAAAAAAAAAAATGCATTCCTAACCCCCATGATGAAGTTGAACAAGAAAGTCGCATTCTAGACTGTAAAAGAAACGATGTAAAAGTGGCATTCTAGACTGCAAAAGAAAACGGTGTAAAAGTCACATTCTAGACTGCAAAAGAAACGATGTAAAAGTCACATTCTAGACTGTAAATGAAACGATGTAAAAGTCACATTCTAGACTGTAAATGAAACGATGCAAAAGTCACATTCTAGACTGTAAACGAAACAATGTGACGCTGAAACACTGTGCCAGTTCAGAAACATTGACATTTTGCACTGCAAATTGATGGGACACTATACTACTTCCCTTCACTTTCTGCACTGTAACTGAAACGTTAGGTATGAATGAACAGCCCAGACTGTAAGGCGTTTCACTCACAAGATTGTACCACGCCATCGTAGTTTTAATGTAGGGAGGAAGAAAGGAACCCCCCCCCCCCCCCCCCCAAAAAAAAAAAAAAAAAAAAAAAAAAAAGTTGATATTGTACCCCCCTTACATTAAAAAAGGCTGACAACATTGTACCACCTTACATTCTGCACTGTAGATGAAACATAGACAACATCGTACCACGCCTTCTTACATTCTAGACTGTACACAAAACGTTGACGACATTGTACCACCTCGCATTCTGGGTTGTAAATGAACGTTGACACAGTGTACGCCCGTACATTTCTGTCCTACGACCGACCACGTTGATCACACCATCGTACTTCGTGGGCTGTAAACAAAGCGTTGACAACATTGGACCACCTTACATTCGGGACTAGACATAAATCATCCACTCCCCACTGCACCACCTTACGTCATGGGACTATAAATGAAACACTGGCGATGTTAGACTGTAAATGAAATGTTGACATTGTACCACATCATGGACTAGAAACATTGACAATATTCCACAGTAAATGAAATTTTAAACAATGTACCACCGTACATTCTAGATTATAAAAAACATAACACGGACTATGTTGTGCGTGGACCACCTTCACGTTTTCGTTCGTCAATGAAACCAACAATATCGCACACAGTAATCGCTATCGCAGACGAAGTTATCCCGTTATTGACGCCCCCGACCCCTCCCTCTCCCCTCCGCAACCTTCCCACCAGCCCAGACCTCGACTCATTGGAGCGTAATTCCGCTTCACTGATGATCCAAGACAGCAGTATGTGTGCTGCGCAGATAACGTGGTGAGGGGCTGGGTGGGAGTTGTGTTTAAACTTTGAAACATCGACAAAATACCGACATTGGGATGTGACATTACCACACCGTTTCCATCCTCTCCATACGAAATTGTATAACCTTAAATTTTCAACCCAGCCCAGCTGACATTATGTAGCGACCCAGTTTCAATCTACGCGAACAAAACTATTCAGAATTTAAAAATTGAACGGTTTATGCATCGGAACCAGCACCTCTCTCTCTCTCTCTCCATAAACGTGTTCGGCATCAAAATCTAAAGAACAAAGGTTTAGCGATGTACTAGGACACAAAGTGTCGCCTCACCCATGACGCCGCCGACAGTTCAGTGAGGGGAGGTGAAGGGCGGGGCCGGGGCCGGAGGACTGGGAGGTTTGTCCACTGTCTGGGGGGTCTGGCGGAGCGTCATCACACGGCCCATGATTAACGCCCTGCTGGCGGCGATCAACGGTGAGTGAGTTAGTGTTGGCGATGAACGGCGAGTGGCAGGGCCGACTACAGAACCTCTGCCCTGGTACGCGTACCCTGGTCTGCCCCAGGCATTCGTCATGGCGTCCACCACCACAGAGTTGGTTCCTGGTGGATGGGCAACGCAAAGGGTTAAAATGGTGGCGTAACAGCAATAACCCGTGGCTGCTGTTACCTCCAACTCTCCGTGAAGAGCGCTCTCTCATCATTTTTTAAAAGCCCAATTCAAACCTTTTTTTTTCTACAGGTGACAAGAATTAAAGACTAATCAGGCACTACTAAGGCTGCATACACAAGCTCACTCTTGATGGCCTTCTTGCCGAGTGATAGAGTCCTGCTGGAGCAAGTCCGGAGTGAGCCGATACACTCGACTCGTGGCTTTGGACAAAGACTGGGAACGTCTCTTCAACGTCACAGCCCCCAAGGCTCATGGTTACAGTTGTCTCAGTGCACTTTGGCAGACTCCAAAACTGAGACTATCTGACCTTATACAATTCCTTTCGACTGTTTTGTGTGTGTGTGGAAAACTCGCACCTCATCCAGCCAAAAATGAGAACAGTTACTTGGGGAAGGCGGCCTTGCCTGCCACAACTACTCCGCCCTAACAGTCCAGAGGCCTCTATGTCCTCGGCCATGTCTCTGAGGTAGAACCTGCCAAAGGTGGTCATTGCCTTCCAGCCTGCTTAATGACATATGTCAGTAACCGCAATATTTCCGCCTGAGGACAGAGCCCTGACCTCGTGTGCCCTAACATCCTCACAGGGGGTCAGAGGTTTTTGGCCAAAGACGTAAGCCTGGCAGACGACCTGTCTAAGTCAGGAACTTATCGTCCGGGGTCTTACAACGGCACCAAGTCTCTTACGCCATCAGCGCGAATCACGGGAATCCGACTCTGTCCTCTGAAAGAATACCTTCGGCGCTCTGCCAGGACAGCTGACCTGCTCAACCTTCGGGCCTGATGCCAGAAAACGAAGGGGCCAGCGTGAAGTGTAATCGTCAGAGGCCGCTCTTTGGGCTTGGCGGTTTTGGTGGCGGAAGTAGGGCACGTGGACAGGGATATGGAGCCCTCATTATGCCATTACAGGGACAGTGGGTCCCTGGGCAGGGCGTGAATCTCACTGACCCTGCAGGCAGGAGCCAGGGTAATCAAAAAGCAAGTTTTCAGGGCGAGATTCCCGACAGAGCATTCGGTGATAGGCTCGAGAGCTCCGAGGCCAGATCCTCCAGGACTGAGGAAAGGCCGAGACACCCGTGGAAACACAAGCGTGGAGGTTCTGTCGCCTCACCTCCAGTGGCCACTAGACGACGACATCTGCCAATGACCAGTTATGTCCCTTGACGTCTTGATGGAAAACCCTGTGCGTACCGGCACCCTATGTGAACACAGGACGCGGAGGCTTCCAAGGATGGTACTGAACACATGCAGGATTGCTACCTGCTGGTTTCATTGTTCGGAAGTTTAATGACAGTACTTCTCTGGGGTCTCACCCGCACCTTCGGGTGCATTTTGTTTCTTCTTCTAGGACACCTACGTGGGTCTACAGGAGCCCAGTAAGAATGAAGCATGGGTATGAAATCGCAATGGTTTTCACCTAGAACTGTACTGTGAACACATAAAAACATGACAGTAGACTCTAGTTTTCCAATGAAACCCGTCTTCCTTTTCAGATCAAATATGCCAGCGAATACATTCATTGCCTTGATGACACTCACTAATGCACACTTTCAGCGAAACGCTGGAACACACAAGCAAGCAACTGCTTCCCACCATAACCAACACAAACACTAGTTTACTGATGGCGTAATGCATGGTTCCTGGTGAAACGTTCCTCCTACGTATTCTCTCTCTCAGCATACGAAATATGCCAACGCCTACATTCATTGCATGTAGAAAACGCCGATTGCATGGATTTTTGCTTTGCAGCTCGCGTTCCGAAAAAGAAATCACGATGGAAACACGCAAATACCCACCACCCACCTACCTACGCTGAGTAAAGCATACATGTGCGGAACTGGCAGTCAGCCACCTCCTTGTAGTGGGATGGAGCAGGCCGACAGGGCAACACAGCAGCTCGCTCTCTCTCCTCCCGTTTCTCTCTGGACACTAGCTTTCAAGTGAAGCAACACCACCTTTTACAGTCTCTGCGATCTGTCTGCTGTCCTTGATATTGGTACAGATCAACAAGTTAAAAAAAATACCGAAATAATAATTTGAAGAATCTCGGCGTGCACTGCACAGTATATGGGTCGGCAGTTAAAACTCTTGGCCATTCTGTTCTTGAACGAACCATTTGCCGAACGAGGAACTAAACCATCCACGGTCTGTTTCAGTTTCATCAAGGAGGCGTCACTGCGTGCGGGACTAGTCCATACACGCTACACCACATCCGCTAAGTTTTGAGACCACACTACGCATGATTGGAGCTGATGGATAAATGAATTAACAACAAAGATGAGACAGTTGAAGAAGAGGGTCTCGTGGCTACCACTCAGCGGATGTCTGACCTACGCATTAGCCAAACGCGCTGGTCAGATCTTGAGTGCCTACCTACCATTTTTTTCTTTTTTGTGTGTGTGTGTGTGTGTGTGTGTGTGTGTGTGTGTGTGTGTGTCTCCACGGTCAAATTGCTAAACTGTTAACCGAAGCTTGGAAATTTGAACAGTCATCTCTCAAGGGAGGGAAACCCAGCCTGCAATGATGCTGGCCACTAGTCATAGACAGACATATATATGTTAAAGCCTGTCCAACTTGTCCAAATTTCAAATAGGCCAACATTTATTTTTGATGCATTGTAAGTTTGTAATATTTCGGCTGTTCCGACTGAAAATGTTTAGACTAATTTGTGACTTCCATCACAAAGAAGAATTATCACAAACTGGGAGAATTTTCTGCTGACTGACTTCCTTGCGCGAATCCCAACACTTGCAAGAGCATGTACAGCGACCCTTTTTCCACCGCGAACCCAGTTTTGGCGAAGTTTGCGAACTTCACCGATCTTAGATCGCGAACTAAAAGATCTGACATCTACATGTTGGGAATAAGACAAGATCGATGAACCCGACGAACGAGGCTTGCGAAATAAAAGGTTGTTCAATTACGAATGACCTATGGTCTCTCTCTCTGTGCATACCAAAAACGCTGTCTTTCCATTGAAGCAGCTGGTACGACAAGCATCGTGCATCTGTTTCTACACACGCGTAATGGTGCATACCGTTTGGACGGTTTGCTGTGAAACCCCTATATAACGGCTTGACCACGTCAGGAGAACGGAACCCGGCCGTATCCCCAAAGACCTCCTGTAGGGTGAACTGGCAGACGGCTCAAGACTGACCGGAAGCCAACGTCTGCGCTACAAAGATGTCTGCAAAGAGGCCATGACACTGTGCCGCATCAACGTCAGCACGTGGGGAAGCTGTGCAGAAGACCGCCCAGCCTGGCGCCTTGCTGTCAGACAGGGAGTACAGAAACAGAGGAGGCGAGGAAAGACGACCCTTGCTCCAAAAGAGAGCCAGGAGAAAGGACAGGCAACGACAGCCGCAGCAGACGTCATCGTTCACGTGCAGAAAAATGCTACAGAGCTTGCCACTCGCGAGTCGGACTGTACAGCCATTGGCAGAAGTGCAGACCAACCCAAGCAACGGATGCTACGCCATCGTCTCCCAAAGACGGAAGAGTGCCCACGAATCTATGAAGCATTATCTTTTGTTGCAGCAACACACTAATGACAACATTGATGTTTGCAGAAAACGCATCAGTGCCTTACCTTTTTTTTTAAATGGAAGATTTTTTTTTTTTAAGAAAAGCACAAAATGCGTTGCCTTTTTTTTAAATGGTAGAATTTTTTTTTTTTTAAAGAAAAGCACTCGTCCACACTCCAGGATCTTTTTTTTTTTTTTTTTTTTTAAAAGCCAAGTCATTGTTCGGTTCTCAAAAATGAAAAGTACACGATGCTAAGTTGTTCCAGAAACACACTTCAGACACTACCTGTCTCGCGAAACAGACTACAGACCGTGCCGTTTAGCCTAAGCGCACACACCTCGTGTTCCTCACATCAACAAACGCACACGCCCATTCTCTTAAAAAATAGCGATCAGTGTACGAATACGCGCATGCACATTTTGTTACGCATGATAATTGGTGCGCGTTTAGGGATATGACGTACATAAAAAAAAATCTCGGGCGTATAATCACCATAGCATTAATAATCGGAATCGTGAGCGAGACGATGACAACAGGGAACGGGAAAAGAGCGAATCGTGTACGACACAGAAGTGAGGAGAGTTGTAAGGAGGGAAAGGGAGGGGGTATATGAAGGATAGGAAGCGAAGAGGGGTAAGGGGGGAGCCGATGGTAACACCTACAGGGTTTAGGGGACAAAAACACTGCTGTAAGCAGTAAGCGGCAGCGACACTGCAAACCCGTTTATTCCGCTGATGAACGCATCAACAAGTTTAATGCCACCAAACCACACACACACACACACACACACACACAAACACGCGCGCGCGCGCGCGCATCACGTTTGAAGATGAACGAAGTGAAGGTGGTGGTGGTAATGGTGTTGTTTGCGATTCAACACAGGAGGGGGGGGGGGGGGGGGGGGGGGGGGTACGGGCACGCGATTGCACTGAACTTGGGCGTGTATGTGCGCGCGCACGCACGCATATGAAAGAGGGGGGTGGGGTGGGGAGAGAGGGGCAGGGACAGGAAGCGCTAAGAACAGATCGGGTAGTCTGGGCGTGCGTGTGTGTGTGTGTGTGTGTGTGTGTGTGTGTGTTCTTTTTGTGTGTGTGTTAGCATGTTCATCCATTGTACGCGTGAAGTGTTTAACCGTTTCCCGTTTTTGTGGATTCGATCTAGTCCCCTGCGAGCGTGAAAGTGGGTGCAGGGTCTGACATAGGGCGCCCGCAAAAAACGAAACAGGCCAGCAGGCACACAAAACACGCTCGTGTCAAAAAAAAAAAAAAAGAAAAAAAAAAGGGGGGGGGGGGGGGGAAAAAAAAGAGAGGGGGGCGAGGGGAGGGGGAGGGGGAGATGGGAGGGGGTTACTGGCAAGATACGGGACACAGCGTTCCTTGCTAATGGCCTCAACTAAACGAATCAGCAAGTTGCTGATGGTGACTGGCGCTGCAGACATTGGATTTGCCGAGCACTCGTTGGCCCTACAGACAATATTCACAGTGAGTTTGAAAATGACCCCCCGGCCGCTGCATTACTGAGAACGGTGCCAGACACACAAGACGCGAAGTGTGAAGGAACCTGGATGTAATGCGCCCGTCAAAAGCTGACAAGTCAATTGGCAATAAATAGATCGTTCTCAGACGTCACAGCAGACAGAGTACTCCCCCCTCACAGCAGTCGCCATCGCCAGTGTTGTATTTGCATTACATGTCTTCCTTTCGGCCTTCGCCTTTTGTCTGTACATTTGTTATTCTGCACAGTTTATGGCGATACTGACTTGCCCCCTGTCAAATCAACGGTTCGCGACGGAGAAACATCAATTCCTTTAGGTGGTGGTGGGGGAGGGGGGAGGGAGGGAGGAAAGGGCAAGGCAATCTGATGCAATAAATCCTATCGCATGTATACGCTGGCGTAAATGCCCAGACAGTGTGCCTGGTACACGGCCTACAAATTCCACCCAAGCTCTTTTTTATTGGAGGGGAGAAGGGAGATGGTTTAGGGCTGCTCTGTAAACGTTCAGGACAAAATGTTAGATGAAAAAAAAAATTAGCATCCCACATACATTGTCCGATCCATGCGTCAAATCACCGTCTCACCAGGTCCAGTTCCATTTCTAGCCACATTTTTTGGTCATTAATTTAACTCGCTGGTACGTTGTTAAACCGTACTCGTTCGGGTTTTACATGGAGGTAAACACGCTACCCGCCCCCCCCCCCCCCCCCCCCCCAAACAAAACAAAAAAAAAAAAAGAAAAAACCGTAGCCGGAAAGGTCAAAAAAGGCCAGCCAAAAAGAAACCACACACATCCCCTCCTAATTAAAAAAAAAAAAAAAGAGAAGTGCCACGGAGCGCATCGCTCGTGAAATAACGATCCTTTCTACCAATCCCAAAGTGGTTTAAAAGACTTCGATGAACACATTGCCTCAGGTATAGTATTAATTATAAACACAAGACAGAATTGGAAAACAAGACAAAATTTAAACCATCCACTTCTCGAGTCTTTTCAGACAGTGGGAAAGGAATTTTTTTTTTTTTTTTTTTTTTTTTTTTTTTTTTTACTGTATTCAGCCGTTGCCCCGCCAATCCCCCCCCCCCCCCCCCCCCCCAAAAAAAAAAAAAAAAAAATCTGTGGGTCACTGTCATGAAAAAAAGCACGATCCTATTCTCCATATTCACCTAATTCATCAGTAAACTAAAATCGCATAGCCTGTTAAAAACTTGGGTGAAACATCGCAACGGCATCCCCGCCCCTTCCTCCGAAGTTCTCAAATTACAGGCAATCGATTCTCGCCTCCATTCATTATAATGTCGAATCGAATCGGCCTCTAGAAAACGCATGTTAAGTGCAACGAACCGGGTACATTCTTACTGGACATTGAAAACCTAAACCTTAACCACCCCTTTGCATTCGCCGCCGTCTTATTAGCTGGGACCCTCGTGTTACAAAGGAGAGGGGCACAGAACTCGTACAGTCGACACGGAAACGGAAATGCAAGCGGCAATGATACGGCAGGCCATCAACGATCGATCAACAAACAGCAAATCGATCAACAAAAGCAGAACAAATCGTCAACACGAACAAAAGGGCGAGACCAATGCATAAAAGCGATCATGTCCACATCAGGCCAATGGCTGTACATGGAGTTTATCTAAGGTACAAAACACCCCCACAGTTGTACACAAAACACCAAGGTTTGCACTTCGAGTTCGTGTCCGCCGTCGCCCAAGGTGGAGCCAGCTGAAGAACCTAGGAAGCCTGAGAACACTACACACACACACACACACCGACGACCACTGTTTGAAAAACACCCGGGATCCGAACCCCCTTCACCAGTATCGTGTCATTCTGGGACTGCAGGTAACACCGTCTTCAGCACGTGCACACTGTAACAAACGACAACCTGTTTTTAAACAAGCATGCCTTTACCTGGAAATCCAGGCCCATCGCCTTGCAGCAAGACCTAGAAAAGGAAGCCAGCCCATCAGCAAAGTATTTTTTGTGTGTGTGTGTTTTTTTTTGGGGACAAATGGTCTAAACACTATGTACACGACTACAGAGTTAACCGGTCCTACGTTCTATGCCAGTCTAATCGTAGAATCCTCAGAAACGTCCTCTTGAACTGGGCGTTGGCGAAGGCGTAGCAGAAGGGGTTGATGGGGCTGTTGAGGTAGCACAGCCAGTAGGTGAAGTTGTAGAAGCCCAGGTTGATGCAGCTGTAGCCCTCGCACATAGCAATGACGAACACCATGATGTGGTAGGGGGTCCAGCACAGCACGAAGGCCCCCAGGATGATGGTGATTGTCCGCAGCGCCTTGCGCGCACGGTTCTCCGACTTGGACTTCCGCTCGCGACGGTTCCGCCGCCGACTGTTCCGCGAGCGGACCGACTTGACGAAAGAGTGGATCCTGCCGTCGTCGCCCTTGGTTCGGGGCCGGCGGGGGTCCGACAGCTGTTGGGAGTCCGTGTCTGCAGCCTCATCAGGGTGAGGCTGGCGCAAAGGTCCGGCCCCGCAATGGGGGCCTCCAGGGGAGGCCTTCTCCTGATCGTCCAGGAGCTCCTCCACTATCGGCACCTCCCTGCCCCCGTTCAGCTTGGAGGTGAAGGCCAAGGTGGTGACCTCCGTTGTCGCCATGTCCGTGATGTCATCGTCCAGGACGATGTCGAAGACGTCCGAGCCGAGAGGCGGGAGCGGGAGCGAGTTGCGCCTCTTCCACAGAGGCGAGTCCTTCTCGCCGTCCTCCGCCACGTACACGTTGACCTCGTTGGCGGAGGCCGGGCGGGGCGCCATGCCGCCCATGGTGCTCAGCTTGAGGAAGCTGCTCTCGTCGATGTAGGGGCAGCCCTGAGCCTTGGGCTCCAGCAATGGCCGACACGACTGGTCCTGCGGCGCCGCCACCGACGACACACACAGCGTGTGTCCGACTGCTCTCCCGGGTCCGTCTCCGCCGAGGAGTCCAGCAGTGTGTCCAGGCAGGCAGCTGTAGCTGGGCCCCCCGTGACTGGGCTTCAGCGACTGTCCCTGAGGCAGCATGGGGGTGCCTGCATCTCCACCCTCCTCCAGAAATCCGATCTGGGAGTAGGCCGGCGGCGGCTGGCCGGGCGATGAGATGGGGCACAGGAGACGAGGAGGCCACGGGGGCCGGCTCAGCCTCGTCCTCCATCTCGGCGGTGGGGCGCCGCTGTCCACGAAACCCCGACGAAGCGCTGCTGTCCACCAAGCCGGTGGACACCCCGCTTCCCACCAGCTCCGACACGTTGCTGTCCACCAAATCAGTGGCGGCGGGTACGGCGCTGGAGTCCAGCAGCGAGGCAGGCAGGGTGGAATCCATCAGCGACGTGCGGAACGATTCGGGCGTGGTCAGCATGGCGGTGTTGACGATGCCGGCGATGCCCGCCTTGGGGTTGAGCGACGACTTGGTGGAGCGGCGGTGGTTGTTGGCGAAGGGGGCGGGGGGTCTTGGGCGACTTGCTGCCCGGGGTGGCCCCGGAGCTGCTGCCCTCGTCATCGGAAGCGAAGGCGGGGCTGGAGGAGCGGTCCTCGTCCTTGTTGTCGCCCACATCCGTGCCACGCTGCCGCCGCCCAGAGAGTCGTGCCGCTGCAGCTCGCCCGCCGCCAGGTTGTTGCGGCCCGAGAAGGATGTGTGGTGGTCACCGCCGTCTGGGGAAGACAGACACGTCAGCGTAAAGGACTGGTCAGGGAGCATGCCTCTCAACGTTCGCTCGGTGACTAGTTTCAGGGTGTCTTTCTAAGGTCTTGTTACCATGAACACAGAATCAAATCTCCTAGGAAGTATTTCTACAAATCTCCAAGTACCTTAATCTTCCATGCGCAATTTCCAAATATCCCAAAAGTTTATTCACACCAAAGGCAAACCTAATTCAACACAAATTTTTCTTTTCCAGAAAATTTACTTTGCTGCTATTTAAACTAACACTTTTCTATGTGGAGGCAGTTTTCGCCAACTGTTTCATGAAATTATCTTGATTAAATACGCCGATTAAATTCTATCCGTGTGTGTGTGTGTGTGTGTGTGTGTGTGTGTGTGTGTGTGTGTGTGCGCGCGCGCGCGCGCATGTGTGTGTGCAAGCGTATGTGTGCGCGAGTTTACGTTACGTATTCATAATGAAGAATTGTCTTTGCTAAGGATATTCTTTGCAGCATCAGTGAGAATACAATCGGAGGATGACAGAGAACCGGGTTATCGAGTACATTTCCGACACATTAGGAATCGGTGTTGAACTGAAGCATGTCATGCAGTGTGCGCGTGCCTGTTAACACCCCCTTTGCGACAGTGCTTCACCTTCTACCCCTTTAACTTCTCCGCAAACTTGGACAGGAATATCGGATAGCTGTGAAAGAGTAATGTAACGTTGGTATGAAAACGCAAGGAATAACGACACTTGCAGAAACACGCTGACCTACCCCCCCCTCCCCTCCAAAAGCCTTCAGAGCTGTCACAGCTCGCACAAGGGGAAAAGTTCATATTCTGATAAGATCACATTCTGAAAAGGAAACAACATAAACTACGACATCGTAACTAAGCTACTGACATCTTTGAAGCTATTCAGACCACACTTGCTGTTATAAAGCTGACAAAAAGCCAACAAATGTACGGCAGACGGTTAATACACTGAATGTCTAAAACTACAATGATTTTTGCATATATATATATTTTTCTTATCAAGAAGTCATTCAAAAAGCTAACAAATATTTGGCAGATGGTTATCATACTGAAGGTCTAAAACTACAATGCTTTTTTCAGATATATTCTTTACCAGGAAGTCGCATTTCGTTTCAGTCCCTTCTTTCAAGCAAAGAGACCGACCTATTTTTTTTTTCTTCGCCTTCCATTACAGCCTAGGTGGTGGGTGGTCTGAGCGCTAGTCTTTCGGGTGAAATGCTAAAACCGAGGACCCGTATGGAGCGCACGTGCAAGAACCCAAGACATCGAAACGGCCCTCACTAGCAACAAGCCTCGACACAAACCTACGGGACACTTTATAAAAAAAAAAAAAAAAAAAAAAAAGGCGACACAACCGCAAATGGCAAACCTGTTGTAATGATGCTACGCAGTACAGGACAAGACAAGACAAGACAAGGTGACTCAGCACAACTTGGAACCAACTCACCTGGTTTTCGGGGCACGTTGTTCTGGCTACTGGCGGTCAGTCCCGTGCCGTCACCTGGCAGTCAGTCAGATGATCACACACACACACACACACACACACACACACACACACACACATTCACATTGTGGTCTTGAACATCAATCTGCACTTACAGGGCGGGAGACGACAATCTACCTTATGCAACATGGCCGACGGGAACTGACCATCCCAGGAACGGGAGGTGGTGTGTGTGTGTGTGTGTGTGTGTGTGTGTGTGTGTGCGTGCGTGTGTGGAGGCGATGGGACGGTGAATTAAAAAGAGGGCCCGGGACACAATGTGGCGTGGAAAATGTTCAAAACTCCCTGACCCTGTTTACCATCAAGTGCCAACTTAACCTTTCCAACCCCCCCGCCCTCCCCACCCCCAACCAACCAACCAATCAATCGCTAACTTCTCACCGTTCCAAACGCCCTTCCCAAACCGCCATCTGTAGCCAGCTTACAGTCCCGACCCCCTTGGCCAAGTCTACCCTCAGTGGCCAGCTTCAAGATGATTCCAAATTGCCTGTGCCTCGAAGCAAACACCATGGATTCGTTCAAACCTTTCTGCGTCTTGCATAAGTGGGGGGGAACTTCTTTTTCCAAACTGCCCACCATCAGTAGCCAACTTACCACCGCCCCGAACTCCCTGTCCAACCCTACTATCTAATCCAACTTGTGGTTGGCATGTCTTGTCCCAGCCTACCACCAGTAGCCAACATTCATGACTTCTCATCCATGCCTCGCATCAGCAGGCAATTAGTGGTTATAATTCCCTGTCAAAGCCCAAGACCGATAGCCAACTTATTCTGAATTCACTGCCCAAGTCTAGCATTGGTAGTCATTGAATTCACATTGAATTTACCGTCGGTAGTCAAATATTCCACCCCCCCCCCTCAATGCCTACCATCAGAAGTCAGCACCAAACGTCTATGTTTAACATCATTTCTCAACTCTAACACCGAAAACTTTGCCATCATCACAATCCATTATCTACCTGTTCAAAACTCCCAGCTCTGTGCCTGGCATCAACGTCAAAATTCACAGTCCCACTCGGAGCTAAACCGGCAATGTTGGCCAGATTTCATATTCCCCCTCTCCCCTACCTCTTTCTCTCCTCCTGCTTCTCTCTCCTTCCCTCAACCTCCGCCCCCCCTCCCCATTTTCCTACCCCTACCATTCTCTCCCAGTCTCACCAGCGTCGTTGGCTTTGAGACTCTTCTTCTTGGGCCGCTGCAGCTTGCGGAAGTAGCTGGTGACCTTGGCCGCCCGGTCGCCGCCCTCGCTTCCGCCGCCGCCGCCGCTGTTGGAGGAGGACGGGGCCCGCGCCGCCAGACCTCGCCGCTCGGCGGCCAACTCCATGGTGGACTCCAACTTCCGCTGCTTGGCGTCCGACTTCCGCTGGAGGTCCAGTGCCACCTTGTAGATGCCGGCGTACAGCACGCACATCACCACCAGCGTGATCCAGTAGTAGCCGATGGTGAGCAGGAAGGTGAAGAGGGGGTCCGACATGAACTGCACCTGGAGGAGCAGATGGACTGACATGGTCTAGAGGCCAGATGATCATGAGTGGCCATGTTCCTGGCCGTCATGTCGTCTGCAGTCAGTTCTTTGTACACATGCTGTCATGTCGTCGTCTACAGATAATTCTTTGTACACACGCTAACACATGCTGTCATGTTGTCTACAGTTAATTCTTTGTACACACGCTGACACATGCTGTCATGTCGTCTACAGTTAATTCTTTGTACACACGCTGACACATGCTGCCATGTTGTCAACAGTTGATCTTTTTGTACACACGCTAACACATGCCGTCATGTTGTCTACAGTTAATTCTTTGTACACACGCTAACACATGCCGTCATGTTGTCTACAATAATTCTTTGTACACACGCTAACACATGCCGTCATGTTGTCAACAGTTAATTCTTTGTACACATGCAAACACACGCCATCATGTCGTCTACAGTTAATTCTTTGTACACATGCTGACACATGCTGCCATTGTCTACAGTTAATTCTCTGTACACATGCTGACACATGCTGCCATGTTGTCAACAGTTAATTCTTTGTACACATGCAAACAGATGCAGTCATGTTGTCTACTGTTAATTCTTTGTACACACGCTAACACTCGCAGTCATGTTGTCTACAGTTAATTCTTTGTACACACGCTAACACATGCTGTCATGTTGTCAACAGTTAATTCTTTGTACACATGCTAACACATGCCGTCATGTGTGTACAGTTAATTCTTTGTACACACACTAACACATACCGCCATGTTGTCAACAGTTAATTCTTTGTACACATGCTAACACATGCAGTCATGTTGTCTACAGTTATTCTTTGTACACACGCTAACACACATGCTGTCATGTTTGTGCATAGTTAGTTTTTTTATACACTCGCTAAAACATGCTGCCATGTTGTCTACAGTTCTTGATACATACGTTAACACATGCTGTCACGCCGTCAACAGTTAATTCTTCATACATACGTTAACACATACTGTCGCGCCGTGAACAGTTAATTCTGCATACACACGCTAACATACGGTGTCATGTCAAACAATTAATGCTTTATACACATATTAACACATTCTGTCAACAGTTAATTCTTTATACACACGGTAACATATGGTGTCATGTCAACAGTTAATGCTTATACATACGCTAATACATGCCGTCACGTCGTCAACAGTTAATTCTTTACAGACACGTTAACACATATCGTCTACAGTTAACTCTTTATACTCACGCTAACATCAAGTCATAACTATTAATGCTCTATACACACCCTAACACATGCTGTCATGTGTGTGCTGTGTGTACACGGGGAGAGAGAGAGAGAGAGAGAGAGAGAGAGAGAGAGAGAGAGAGAATGAATGTGTGTGTGTGTGTGTGTGTGTGTGCGCGCGCGCGCGCGTGCTCACGTGCGTGTGCGTGAGTGTGTGTACATGTGTGTGTGTGTTGTGTGTGTGTGTGTGTGTGTGTGTGTGTGCGTGCGCGCGCGCGCGCTCACGTGCGTGTGCGTGAGTGTGTGTGTACATGTGAGTGCGCATGCGTATGAGAGAGAGAGAGAGAGAGAGAGAGAGAGAGAGAGAGAGAGAGAGAGCGTGCGAGGGATTATACCTAGGAGCGAGTAGGAGGGGAGGTGTTGGTATGGATAACGGGGATGGGGGGGGGGATATTGAGCGGCTTGATGTGGGATGTGGGATATGGAGCACGGAGATACCAGGGAACGAGAAACTGGAGATGGAGGATGTGGGGGTATGGGGCAGGGGGATGGGAGACGGTGGGGGTACGGAGCAGGGGGATGGGGGATATGGAGCAGGGGTATGTGGCATGTGGGGGTATGGAGCAGGGGTATGTGGGATGCGAGGGTATGGACTAGGGGGATGTGGGATGGGGGTATGTGGGGGTGGAGGGGGTATGGGCAGGGGGGATGGGGGATGTGGGGGTATGGAGCAGGGGTATGTGGGGTGTGGGGGGGGGATGGAATGCCTGGGAACGAGAAACTGTGTGTGTGTGTGTGTGGGGGGGGGGGGGGGGGGGGGGGGGGATGGGGGGGGGGGGTGGGGGTATGGAACAGGGGTATGTTGGGGGGTATGGTACAGGGGGATGGGGGTATGGAGCAGGGGGATAGGGAGGGGGGTATGGAAAAGGGGGATGGTTGATGTGGGGGTATGGAGCAGGGGCACAGGGGATGGGGGGGTATGGAGCAGGGGATGGGGGGGGGGGTGGAGCAGGGGATGGGGGAGGGTGGTATGGAACAGGTGGATGGGGGATGTGGGGGTATGGAGCAGGGGGGGATGGGGGTATGGAACAGGGGGATGTTGGGGTATGGTACACAGGGGGGGTATGGAGTATGGGACAGGGGGATAGGGGTATGCAACAGGGGGATGGGGTATGGAGCAGGGGGATGGGGATGGAGCAGGGGGGGGAGGAGGGGGGGGGGGGAACAGGGGGATGGGGATGTGGGGGTATGGGGGCAGGGAGAGGGGGGGGTGTGGGGGATGGAGAAGGGGGGGGATGGGGATGTGGGGTATGGGGGATGGGGGGTGGGGGGTATGGAACAGGGGGATGGGGGTGGAGGGGGGATGGGGATGGGGGATGGGGGATGGGGAATGAGGGGCTATGGAACAGGGGGATGGGGGGTATGGAACAGGGGGATGGGGGATGTGGGGTAAGGAACAGGGGAATGGGGGGGGGATGGAGGGAAAGGGATGGGGGGTGGAACAGAGGGATGGGGGATGTGGGGGTATGGAACAGGGGATGGGGGTATGGAACAGGGGGATGGGGGGATGGGGGTATGGAACATGGGGGATGGGGGGTATGGAACAGGGGGATGGGGGATGTGGGGGTATGGAACAGGGGGATGGGGGGGGTGAGGGAGGGGGATGCGGGATGGGGGTATGGAACAGGGGATGGGGGGGTATGGAACAGGGGGGATGGGGGGGGGAACAGGGGGGATGGGGGATGTGGGGGTATGGAGCAGGGGGATGGGGGTATGGAGCATGGGGATGGGATGGGGGGTATGGGGTATGGGGGGGGGATGTGGGGGTATGGAACAGGGGGTATGGAGCAGGGGTGGGGGGGGGGGGATGGGGGTATTTAACAGGGGGGGGGAGGGTGGGTCATAGAGCAGGGGGATGGGGGACGTGGGGGTATGGAGCAGGGGGATGTGGGGTAGGGGTATGGAACAGGGGGATGGGATTGAGGTATGGAGCAGGGGAGGGGAGGGGGAGGAGGGGTCATGGGGCAGGGGGGGGGGGGGTGGGGGTATGGAGCAGGGGGATGGGGGTTGTGGAGACATGGAACAGGTGGATGGGGGGGGTATGAGAGGGGGGGGATGGGGGGGGGGTATGGAACAGGGGATTTGAGATGGGAGTATGGAGCAGGGGGATGTCGGGGTATGAAATATGGGGATGGGGGATATGGAACAAGGGACAGGGTATGGGCGGCATGGAACAGGGGGGATGGTGGATGTGGGGGTAAGGAACAGGAAGATGGGGGGGATGTGGGGGTATGGTACAGGGGGGGGGATGGGGGTATGGAACAGGGGGACGGGGATGTGGGGGTATGGAGCAGGAGGATGGGATGGGGGTATATGGGGGTATGGTACAGGGGGATGGGGGATTGGGGTATGACCACAGGGGGATGGGGGATGGGGGTATGGAACAGGGGGACGGTGGATGTGGGGGTCTGGAATGGGGGATGGGGGATATGGAACTGGGGATGAAGGGTATTGAACAGGGGGATGGGGATGTGGGGCTATGGAACAGGGGGATGTGGAGGTATGGAGCAGGGGCATGGGGGCATGGAACAGAGGGATGACGGATGGGGGGGGGAACAGAGGAATGGAGAATGTGGGGGTATGGATTTGGGGGATGGGCGATGGGTGTATGGAGCAGGGGGGGGGGGTGGGGGTATGGAGCAGGGGTATGGGGGGGTGTGGAACAGGGGAAGGGGGCTGGGGGTATGGAACAGGGGGATGGGGGATGTGGTGGTATGAAAGGGGATGGGGATGAGGTATGGGGATGGGAGGTGGGGGTATGGAGAGGGGATGGGGGATGGGGGGGGGGGGGGGGGGGGGGGGGGGGGGGGGAGGGGGGACGGGGGGGGGGAGGGGGCAGGGGGATGGGGGGTGTGGGCTGTGGGGCTATGGAGCAGGGGGATGTGAGAGGGGGGGGGGTGGGAGCAGGGGAATGGGGAATGGAGGTATGGGAGCAGGGGATATGGGGGGTATGGAGCAGGGGGATGGGAGGGGGGGTATAGAGCAGGGGGATGGGAAGATGTGGGGTATGGAGCAGGGGATATGGGGGATGTGGGGGTATGGAACAGGGGGATGGGGGTATGGAGGGGGATGGGGATATGGGGGTATGGAATAGGGGAATGGGGAATGTAGGGGTATGGAGCAGGGGGATGGGGGATGTGGGGGTACGGAACAAGGGGACGGGGGTATGGAGCAGGAGGATGGGGGGGATGGGGGTATGGAACAGGGGGGGGATGGAGGGGGTGGTAGGTGGGGGTATGGAGCAGGGGGATGTGGGAGATGGGGGGTTATGGAGCAGGGGTATTTGGATGTGGGTGTATGGAGCAGGGCGATGGGGGGTGTGGGGGTATGGAGCAGGGGGATAGGGGGTATGGAACAGGGGATGGGGGTATGGAACAGGCGGATGGGGGTAGTGGAGTATGGAACAGGGGGGGGGGGGGGTGGGGGGGTATGAACAGGGGGATAGGGGTATGAAACAGGGGGATTGGGGGTATGGAACAAGGGATGGGGGATGGGGGTATGGAGCAGGGGATTTGGGGGTGGGGGGGTATGGGAAAATAGGGATGGCGGATATGGAACTGGGGAATGGGCGATATGGCTGTATGGAACAGGGGGATGGGGGATATGGGGGGGTATGGGGGGGGGTATGGGAACAATATGGGGGTATGGGAACAAGGGATGGGGCTATGGAGCAGGTGGATAGGGGATGGGGGGTATGGAACAGGGGGATGGGGGATATGGGGGGGTATGGAGGGCAGGGGGGATGGGGGTATGGAGCAGGGGATGGGGATGGGGGGTATGGACAAGGGGGATGGGGGGATGGGGGGTATGGAGCAGGGTATGGGGGATGGGGGGTATGGAACAGGGGGATGGATGGCTGATGTGGGGGTATATGGAGCAGGAGATGGGGGATGGGGTTATGGAACAGGGGAATGGGTGAAAGGATATGTGGGTATGGAACAGGGTGGTAGGGGGATGGGGGGTATGGAATAGGGGGGGGGATGGGCTGATGTGGGTATATGGAGCAGGGGGATGGGGGGGATTGAGGGTAACAGGGGAATGGGGATGTGGGGGTATGGAACAGGGGGAGATGGGGGATGATGGGGGGTATGGAATAGGGGGATGGGGATGGGGGTATGGAGCATGGGGGATGGGGGATATGGAACGGGGGGGGATGAGGGGGTATTGAGCAGGGGGGGGATGTGGGAGGTGGGGGGTATGGAGCAGGGGGATGGAGGATGTGGGGGGGTATGGAACAGGGGGATGGCGGATGGGAGTATGGGGATTGAGGGTATGGAAGAGGAGGAAGAGGGGGGGGATGGGGGATGGGGGGGGGGGGGTATGGAGCAGGGGGGGAATGGGGGATGTGGGGGTATGGAACAGGGGGATGGGGATGTGGGGGTATGGAACAGGGGGATGGAGATGTAGGAGGAGGGGGGTATGGAGCAGGGGGATGTGGGAGGTGGGGGTATGGAGCAGGGGGGTGTGGGATGGGGTGTATGGAGCAGGGGAATGGGGGATGTGGGGGGTATGGAGCAGTGGGATGGGGGATGTGAAGGTATGGAGCAAGGGGATTGGGGTATGGAACAGGGGATGGGGGGATGGAGCAGGGGGGGGGATTGAATGATTGATCTTTAATACACAAAGATGGAGATTTTAGGCCAAAGCCTAGTCTTACAATCTGTTCTTGTCATGCATACATATTTCAGCACATATCATTCATACTAACAATTCAACATAACACATAAATCTAATTCTACAATGATAAGCAAACTATTCATAAAAGCACGAATGAGATGGGGGATGGTAAAATGGGGAGGATACTTACAAACAAACTATAGAGAGAAAAGTCAGAGGGGAAGGGGAAGAGAGAGAATGGTAGGTAGGGGGGGAAGAAAAGGGATGGTAGGAGAGTGGGTGTGGGGGGATGAGCAATTTTAACGGAGTAGGATTATGTGTAGACGATTTATTCAAAGTATGGTTCATAGAAGACTTTGCGAATGGGCGCTAATCATTGTAATCGAATAATCTAATTACTGAGACATAAAAATGTTTATGCAAATGTTCCTTGAAAAGTTTTGAAGTATTCATGTTTGGTAGATTCGGTGGAAGTGAGTTCCAGACATATGGTCCAGAGTAAGCTAGGCTTGTTTTGTATAGATCAATGCGTGGGTAGGGGGAAGAAAGAAAATTTCGTCGAGCCAGAAAAACTGTTCGATCTTGTAAAAAAAAGGCATTGATATAACATGGCATAGTATCTGTCAAGATTGTTAACATAAATGATGCCTTGTTGAATTTTCAATTGCCTATTCAGAGGAAGGATGTTCAGTCAGCGCTTTTAGTTTTCGTCTGTTGTTGTTAGAGATACAGCTGGATGGGAGTAGCTTGGCTGCACGTGGGGTCTATGGAGAGATTCAGCCTTTTTTGTGAACGTCACTACTTCCGTCCCACACTGTTGAAGCAGGGGGGGGGGGGGGATGGAGGTATGGAACAGGGGGATGGAGTATGGAGCAGGGGGATGGGGGGGGGGGGGGGGGGGGGGTGTGGAAACAGGGGGATGGGGGTATGGAGCAGGGGGATGGGGGATGGAGGGTATGGAACAGGGGGGGGGGATGTGTGGGGGGGGGAGCGGGGGGGGGGGGGGGGGGGGGGGGTATGGAGCAGTGGGGGGGGTATGGAGGGGGGGGGGGGTATGGAACATGGAACAGGGGAGGGGGGGTATGGAACAGGGGATGGGGATGGGGGTATGGAGCAGGGGGATGGGGGATGGGGGGTATGGAACAGGGGGATGGGGGATGGAACAGGGGGATGGGGGGGCATGGGGGTGGAGGTATTGAACAGGAGGATGGGGGGGGTATGGAACAGGGGGATGGGGATGTTGGGGTATGGAACAGGGGGATGGGGGTTGTGGGGGTATGGAGCAGGGGGAGGGGGGTATGGGGACATGGAACAGGGCGATGGGGGATGGGGGTATGGGGGTATGGGGTATGGAGCAGGGGATGGGGATGTGGGGTATGGTACAGGGGGGGATGGGGGATGTGGGGTATGGAGCAGGGGGATGGGGGATGTGGGGGTATGGTACAGGGGGACAGGGGGATGGGGGGTATGGTAGCAGGGGGAGGGGGATGGTGGGGTATGGAAACATGGGGGATGGGGGATGGGGGGTATGGAACAGGGGGATGGGGGGTATGGAGGGAGAGGGGGGATGGGGGGTATGGAACAGGGGGATGGGGGGGATGGGGGATGGGGTATGGAACAGGGGCCTGTGGGGGGGATGGGGGGGTATGGAACAGGGGGATGGGGGGGTGGGGATGGGGGGTATGGAACAGGGGATGGGGGATGTGGGGGTATGGAACAGGGGGGATGGGGGATGTGGGGGTATGGAACAGGGGGATGGGGATGTGGGGGGTATGGAACAGGGGGAGGGGGGGGGGGTGGGGGGTATGGAACAGGGGGATGGGGGATGTGGGGGTATGGAACAGGGGGATGGGGTGGGGATGTGGGGGTATGGAACAGGGGGAGGTATGGGGGATGGGGGATGTGGGGGTATGGAACAGGGGGATGTGGAATGGGGGATGGGGGTATGGAATGAACAGGGGGATGTGGGATGTGGGGATATGGAAACAGGGGGGGGTGGGATGTGGGGGTATGGAACAGGGGGATGTGGAATGTGGGGGTATGGAACAGGGGGATGGAGATATGGAGCAGGGGGATGGGGGGGGTTGGGGGGGGGGGGGGTGGGAGCACGGGGATGGGGGGGGGGTATGGAGCAGGGGGGGGGGATGGGGATGTGGGTATGGAACATGGGGATGGGGGATGTGGGATGTGGTATGGACAGGGGGATGGGGGAGGGGGGGGGGGGAGTAGGGGGACGGTGGGAGGTGGGGTATGGAGCAGGGGGTTGGGGTATGTAGTGGTATGGGGGACAGGGGGATGGGGGTTGGGAGATGTGGGGGGGGAGCAGGGGGGGGGGGGGGGCAAGGGGGATGTGGGGGGATGGGGGATGTGGGGGTATGGAGCAAGGGGATGGGGGATGGGGGGTATGGAACAGGGGGATGGGGGGGGTGGGGGTATGGAGCAGGGGGGATGGGGGTATAGGGGCAGGGGGTATGGGGATGTGAGGGATGGGGGGATGGAGGAATGGGGGGTATGGAACAGGGGGATGGGGGATGTGGGGGTATGGGAGAGGGGGGTGGGATGTGGGGGTATGGAACAAGGGGGATGGGGATGTGGGGGATATGGAGACAGGGGGATGGGGGGTATGGAGCGGGGGGGGAGGGGGGGGGGATGGGGGATGGGGGGTATGGAAGCAGGGGGATGGGGGATGTGGGGGTATGGAACAGGGGGATGGGGATGTGGGGGTATGGTACAGGGGGATGGGGGTGGGGGTATGGAAGGGGGGGATGGGGGATGGGGGGTATGGAGCAGGGGGTGGGGGATGTGGGGGTATGGGGATGTAGGGGGATGGGGGATGGGGGGGGGTATGGGGGATAAATAGGGGGATGGGGGGGGATGGGGACAGGGGGATGGGGGGATGTGGGGGTATGGAGCAGGGGGGGGGGATGGGGGATGTGGGGGGGATGGAATGGACATGGGATGGGGGATGGGGGTATGGAACAGGGGATGGGGGGGGGTATGGAGCAGGGGGATGGGGGATGGGGAGGTATGGAACAGGGGGATGGGGGTATGGAACAGGGGGATGGGGGATGGGGGGGGGAATGGGGGGATGGGGGTATGGAAGGGGGGGGTTGGGGGTATGGGGGTATGGAACAGGGGGGATGGGGGGGGGAACAGGGGGAGGATCAGGGATGATGGGGTATATGGAACAGGGGGATGGGGGATGTGGGGGTATGGAACAGGGGGATGGGGGAATGGAATGGAACAGGGGGATGGGGGATGTGGGGGTATGGAGCAGGGGGATGGGGGGTGGGGGGTATGGAGCAGGGGATGGGGGATGTGAAAGTGGGGAGCATGGGGATGGGGGTATGGAAAAGGGGATGGGGGTATGGGGGGGAGGGGGATGGGGGATGGGGGTATGGAACAGGGGGATGGGGGTATGGGACAGGGGGGATGGGGGATGGAGGTATGGAACAGGGGATGGGGGTATGGGGGGGGGAG
>JADBJO010002038.1:87119-117119 GCA_016801955.1 Conus betulinus
TATGGAGCAGGGGGATGAGGGTATGGAGGGGGGGGGGCATGGATGGGATATGGAATATGGGGATGGGGATATGAAGGAAGGGTATGTGGGAGGTGGGGGTATAGAACAGGGGGGTGGGGGATGTGAGGGTATGGAACAGGGGGATGGGGGATGGGGTACAGGGGAATGGGGAATGGGGGGTGTGGGACAGGGGGGATGGGGGTATGGACAGGGGGATGGGGGGGGTATGAACAGGGGGATGGGGGTATGGGAGGGGGAAAGTTGGGGTATTGGAACAGGGGGATGGGGGGGGGGGATGGGGGTGGGGTATGGAACAGGGGGATGGAGGTATGAAAAAGGGGGATAGGGGTATGGAGCAGGGGATGGGGGTATATGGAAGGGGGGGGATGGGGATAAGGAATAGGGGATGGGGTACGGACCAGGGGGATGGGGGATGGGGGAGTATGGAACAGGGGGATGATGGGGGGGAGTGGGGGGTATGGAACAGGGGGATGGGGGGGATGGTGGTATGGAGCAGGGGGATGTGGGGGGGGATGGGGGTATGGAACAGGGGGATGGGGAATGGGGGTATGGACAAGGGGGGATGGGGATGGTGGATGTGGAGGTGGATGTGGAGGTATGGAACAGGGGGATGGGGGTAGAGAACAGGGGGATGGGTGATGTGGGGGTATGGAGCAGGGGGTTGGGGGATGGTGGTATGGAACAGGGGGATGGCTGATGTGGGGGGTATGGACCAGGGGGGTTGAGGGATAGGGGTATGGAACAGGGGGATGAGTGGTATGGTAGGGGGATGGGGGATTTGGGGGTATGGATGGGGGATTTGGGGGTATGGAGGAGGGGGGATGTGGGATGTCGGGGGTATGGAGCAGGGCAGGGGGACGGGTATGGAGGGGGGGACGTGGGGTTGGGGTATAGAGCATGGGGATGGGGGATGTTGGGGTATGGAACAGGAGGATGGGGAATGTAGGGGTGTGGAGCAGGGGGATGGGGGATGTGGGGGTATGGAACAGGGGGATGGGGGGATGTGGGGTATGGAGGCAGGGGAATGTGGGGATATGGAACATGGGGGATGGGGGATGTGGGGGTATGGAGCAGGGTGATGGGGGATGTGGGGTGTGGGGGTATGGAACAGGGGGATGTGGGGGTATGGAACAGGGGGATGTGGGGGTGTGGAACAGGAGGTGGGGGGGGATGTGGGGGTATGGAGCAGGGGGATGGGGGATGTGGGGGGGTGTGGAACAAGGACAATGTGGGGGTATGGAATAGGGGGATGGGGGTATGGAGGGGGATGGGGGGGGGTATGGGGGATATGGAAAAAGGGGATGGGGGGATAGGGCTATAAAGCAGGGGGATGTAGGAGGTGGGGTATGGAGCAGGTGGATAGGGGATTGGGATATGGAACATGGGGGGGATGTCGGGATGGGGTTATGGAACAGCGGGATGTGGGGTATGGAGCAATGGGATGGGGGTATGGAACAGGGGGATGCGAAATGTGGGGGCATTGAACAGGGGGAAGGGGGGGATGCAGGGGTATATGGAGCAGGGGGATGGGGGGGGTGGTGGGGTGTAGAGCAGGGGAATGTGGGTATGGAACAGGGGGATGGGGGTATGGAACAGGGGGATGGGGGTATGGAAGAGGGGTATGGGGGAGGTAGGGGGGGTGTAGATCAGGGTGATGGAGGATGTGGGGGTATAGAACAGGGGGATGGGGGTATAAGAAAAGGGGGGGGATGGGGGATGGGGGTATGGAACACAGGGATGGAGATATGGAGCAGGGGGGATGGGGATATGGGGTATGGAGCAGGGGATGGGGATATGGACATGGGGGGATGGGGGATGTGGGTGTATGGAACAGGGAGATGACGGACGGATGTGAGGGTATGGAGGTATGGAACAGAAGGATGGGGGATGGGGGTATGCAACAGGGGGATGGGGTATGAGAACATGAACAGGGGGATGGCGGATGTGGGGGTATGGAGCACGGGGATGGGGGGATGGGGGTATGGAACGTGGGGGGGATGGAGCACGGGATGGGGATGGGCGTATGGAACAGGGGGATGGCGGATGTGGGCGTATGGAACAGGGGGATGGCGGATGTGGGGGTATGGAACAGGGGGATGGCGGATGTGGGGGTATGGAACAGGGGGGATGGCGGATGTGGGGGTATGGAACAGGGGGATGGGCAGATGTGGGGGTATGGACACAGGGCGGATGTGGGGTATGGAGCAGGGGGATGGGGGATTTGGGGGTATGGGAACAGGGGGATGGGTGATGTGAGGTATGGAGCAGGGGGATGGGGGATGTGTGGGTATGCAGCAGGGGGACGTGGGATGTTGGGGGTATGCAGCAGGGGGATGTGTGAGGTGAGGTTATGGAGCAGGGGGATGGGGGATGTGGGGGTATGGAACAGGGGATGGGGGATATGGGGGTGTGGAGCAGGGGGATGGGGGGGATGTGGAGCAGGGGGATGGGGGATGTGGAGCAGGGGGATGTTGGGGATGTGGGGTATGGAATGGGGTATGTGTGGGTATGGGGGAACAGGGGATGGGGGATGGGGGATGAATGGGGTATGGAGCAGGGGGATGTCGGGGTATGGAACAGGGGGATGGGGGGTGTGGGGGGTATGGAACAGGGGGATGTGGGGGTATGGAACAGGGGGATGGGGGATGTGGGGCTATGGAGCAGGGGGATGGGGGATGTGGGGGTATGGAGCAGGGGGATGGGGGATGTGGGGGTATGGAACAGGGGGATGGGGGATGTGGGGGTATGGAGCAGGGGGATGGGGGATGTGGGGGTATGGAACAAGGGATGGGGGATGTGGAGGTATGGAACAGGGGGATGGGGGATATGGAACAGGGGTATGGGGGTATGGAAGAGGGGGGGGGGGGGATGTGGGGGTATGGTATGTAGCAGGGGGATGGGGATGTGGGGGTATGGAACAGGGGGATGTGGGATGTGGGGGTATGGAACAGGGCAATGTGGGGTATGGAAGAGGGGGATGTGGGGGATGGGGGTGGGGGTATGGAAGATGGGGATGGGGATATGGAAAAAGGGGATGGGGTATGGAGAGAGGGGTGTGGGAGGTGGGGTAGGGAGCAGGTGATGATAGGGGGGGTGGGGTATGGAACAGGGGATGGCGGATGTGGGTTGTGGAACACAGGGGGTTGTGGGGGTATGGAGCATTGGCATGGGGGTATGGAACAGGGGGATGGAAGATGTGGGTATGGGGGTATGAAGCAGGGATATTGGGGTTGGGAGTATGGACAGGGGGATGGGGGTATGGAGGAGAGGTATGTGGGAGGTGCGAGGATAGAACAGGGGGACGGGGGATGTGTGGGGATAAGGGAACAGGGGGATGGGGGATGGAACAGGGTGATGGGGGGATGTGGGGATATTGAACAGGGGGATGGGGCATGTGGGGGTATAGAACAGTGGGGATGGGGGTATAAAAAGGGGGATGGGAGATGGGGTATGGAAGGAAGGGAGGGATGGGGGTATGGAGCAGGGGGATGGGGGATGTGGGGGCATGGAACAGTGGGATGGGGGTATGGAACAGGGGGAGGGGGGGTATGGAACAGGGGATGAGGATATGGAACAGGGGGATGGGGATATAGAACATGGGGGTGGGGGAAGGGGGGGGTATGGAACAGGGGGATGGGAGATGTTGGGGGTATGGAACAGGGGAATGGGAGATATAGGGGTATGGAACAGGGGGGATGTGATGGCATGGAACAGGGGCAGGGGGCAGGGGGATGGGGGTATTGAACAGGGGGATGAACATGTGGGGGATGGGAGGATGTGGGGGTATGGAGCAGGGGGGATGGGGGGATGGTGGAATAAGGGGATGGGGGATATGGGGGTATGGAGCAGGGGGATGGGGGATATGTGGGTATGTATGAAGCAGGAGTATGGGGGTATGGTACAGGGGGATTGGTGTATGGAGCAGGGGGATGGGGGTATGGAGCAGGGGGATGTGGGGTATGGAACAGGGGGGTGGGGAACTGGGGTTATGGTTACAGGGGGGGGGGGGGCACAGAGCAGGGGGATGGGGGTATGGAACAGGGGGATAGGAGTATGGAACATGGGGATGGGGGGATGTGGGATGTGGGGGTATGTAGTAGGGGGACGTGGAATGTGGGGGTATGGAGCAGGGGAAGTGGGATGGTGGGGGATGGAACAGGGGGGGAGGGGGAGGGGGATGAGGGGGTACGGAACAGGTGGATGGGGGTATGGAGCAGGGGGATGGGGGTATGGAACAGTGGAATGGGGGAGGTGGTAGTATGGAACAGGGGGATGGGGGGGGGGGTATGAGCAGGGGGATGGGGATGTGGGGTATGGAGCAGGGGGATGGGGGGTATGGAGGAGGGGGGTGGGGGATGAGTTGGTATTGAGCAGAGGAATGGGGGGAAGGTGGGGGTATAGAACAGGGGGATGGGGGATGTATTGAGCAGAGGGATGGGGGATGTGGAGTATAGAACAGGGGGGGGTGGGGGAGGCAGGGGTATACAGCAGGGGAAGGGGGAAGGTGGGGGTTCAGAGCAGGGGGATGAGGGGTATGGAGCAGGGGGATGGGTGGTGTGAATATGGAGCAGGGGGGGTGGCGAGTATGGAGCAGGGGATGGAGGGGGGGGTGGTCTGGAGCAGGGGGATGGAGGGGGGGTATGGAGCAGGGGGGGAGGGGGATGGGGTATGGAGCAGGGGGATGTGGGGGTATGGAGCAGGGGGATGAAGTGTATGGAGAATGGGGATGAGGGTGTACGGAACAGGGGGGGGATGGGGAATGTGGGGTATGGAGCAGGGGGATGGGGTGTGGAGCAGTGGGATGAGGTAGGTAAGGTAATCTTGCTTATAGCCCAACCGACCGGAAAGGGCCATATCAGGGCTGTCACCACGTTAAAATTAACTCACGGGGGACGGGTGGGGGGGGGGGGGGGGAGTTATGGAGCAAGGGGAATACCAAGGAACGAGAAAATAGGGCAGGGGAAGTGGGTGGGTGGGGGGTATGGAGCAAGGGGAAACCAACCAAGGAGCGAGAAACTAGTGCAGGGCAGGGGTGTGTGGGGGTATGGGGCGGGGAGTATTGAGGGGGGGGTACCAACAAAACAGGTGGGGGGGGGGGGGGGGGGGGGGGGGGAGGGGAGGGATAATTGAGCAAGGATAACGAGCAGCCAGAAACATGGCATGGGGGGGGGGAGGAGGGGTGATGTATGGAGCAGAGGGAATATGGAGAAGCAAGAAACAGGGGGGGGGGGAGTGGGTGATGTATGGAGCAAGGGGAATATCGAGGTACGCGAAAACAGGGCTGGGAGGAGGGGAGGGGGGAGGAGGGATATTAAGCAAGGAGGGGGTGGGGGCTACCAAGCTGACGGATGGGGGAAGTGGGAGGGTATGGTGCTGGAAGAAGAATACCCAGCAGCGAGAAACTGGGGATTGCGGAGGTAGGTGTGGGGGAGTATCGAGGAGGGGAAGTACTAACAAACAGTGGGTTGGGGGTGGGTGGGTGGGCTATCGAGGAGGGGGAGTACTAACAAACAGTGGGTAGGGGGTGGGTGGGTGGAGTATCGAGGAGGGGAAGTACAAACAGTGGGTAGGGGGTGGGTGGGGGGGAGTATCGAGGAGGGGGAGTACGAAACAAACAGTGGGTAGGGGGTGGGTGGGTGGAGTATCGAGGAGGGGGAGTACAAACAGTGGGTAGGGGGTGGGTGGGGGGGAGTATCGAGGAGGGGGAGTACTAACAAACAGCGGGTTGGGGGGTGGGTGGGTGGACTATCGAGGAGGGGGGGAGTACAAACAGTGGGTAGGGGGTGGGTGGGGGGAGTATCGAGGAGGGGGAGTACTAACAAACAGTGGGTAGGAGGTGGATGGGGGAGTATCAAGGAGGGGGAGTACTAACAAACAGTGGGTAGGGGGTGGGTGGGGGGAGTATCGACGAGGGGGAGTACTAACAGTGGGTAGGGGGTGGGTGGGGGGAGAGTAGCGAGGATGGGGAGTACTAACAAACAGGGAGTAGGGAGGGGGAGGGAGGCGTTACTGAACAGGGGTAACGAGCGCCAAGAAACAGGGGGAGGGAGTGGGGTAGTGAGCCGGGGGAGTACCGAACAGCGAGAAATAGGAAATGGGAAGCGAGTGTGTGGGTGGGTGGGAGACGAGCAACGGTTTAGTGATGGAAAAAAAACGAAGATACTTGAAATGTATTAACAATATGTTGCCTTTTGAAAGAAACTGAGGGATAGGGAGGATGGGGGTGGAGTATAGAGCAGGGGGAGTATGGAGCAGCGAGAAACTGGGGATGGGGTGGGGGAAGTTTCGAGCGGGGAAAATCTCGAGCTGGCGAAGTGGGCATACATCAGGGGATTCATGTTTTTTTATCTGTCTTTTTTATCATTTGACCATTATCTTTGAAAGCATCTTTTTATGCTGATAGATGGAGAATGAAGATGATGAGGATGATGCTACGGATTTCCATTCCAGTCTGAGACTGCATGACAGGGCTGTACTTTACGCGTCCTTTCATAGTATATCATGGTGTCAACCAGGCTCGAGAGATACAGACACCTGCAGTGTTGGTCAGGAAATTTGAGCAACACTCTCAGAGACGCATGCATTCAGTCCTTTGTTCATAATCCGTTACGCCAACCACAAACTGACCTCGGTCATTGAAGAGTGGACAGTTGATTTCCATGATAGGAGTGCTTTCATATAGTTACCCTCCTTTGTGCGAACTCAAAAAGACTTTGCAAAACATGCTGAGCGATCCTTTTTTCCGTCTTTTTTCACCACGAACCTCATCGACTGTGGCTCGCAAACCGAAAGATCGGGCAATGAAGGTCAAAGACAGGATCACAGAGATTGCCAAACTGACGAACTAGGGTCGCCATCTAAAATTTCTTTCAATTAGGAAACGGCACTTAGCATTTGAATCACACTTGTATGAATGCAACTACTTTGAACAATTTCACTTGTTTCTCCCCTGAAACCCTTACCTTTTCTTTATCTCCCCCCCCCCCCCCCCCCCAAAAATCAACTTTCGCTCCTCCTCCCTTCCCCAACACCCCTCCCAACCTCAGTCTTCCTACGTCACTATATCTTGCTCTCCAATCCAGCTAGGAGTGTTGCTGTCAAAGCCATCAAGTTACGTCATGGCTGAAATTCAGAAATTCACATTTGAGTCATATGAGGGAGGGAGGGAGAGAGGGACGGGACGGAAGAGAGAGAGAGAGAGAGAGAGAGAGAGAGAGAGAGAGAGAGAGAGAGAGAAATTGGAAACCGATTTTCAAAAGCATATAGCACAGGAGAACCAGAAAAAAAACAAAAGAGATGCACTGACACCAACTTGAATTCGTAAAATTCTATCAAACAATCCTAGATTTGTGATTCAATTATATCGCAATGCAGAAGTAATCGATGAATCAGGTGCTGATCTGGAAATGTAAAGTTCTGGAACGATGTATTAAGGCATACAGAGAAACAGGTCAGACCGTGTCACTGTTCACAGTCTCTCTTGCAACATAAATTTGAAGAATGGAGGCAGATCTTCATTTTTATAAGATTTGGATAGACACTGATGAATTTTGCAACCGGAATCTTTCGAGTCAAAACCCGTCAGATTTGAGTTTCCACTTTTTTAATACAGAAAAAAAGAAAATCAGCATCGATTTTGTGACAAATAATGGTTGTTACAATGGTTGTTGGCCTGTGAAAGAGTATTCGCAGAGAACTTGGCGTAGAAATGAAAAGTGAAGAAGGTGAGTCAAGTGACTGAATACGATTGGTTGGGTTCCAAGGGGAGCCTCACACCATTACTGAATGAAGACGAAACAAACCTTCCTGTCTAGTTGTGTGTGCCTTTCCTGTGGCATTATGCCGTGCTCCCATGCCGGCTCTCTGCCTACAGTCACACCCCAGCTCATACCCTCTCAGTCCCGACACCGGCAATACACGGGAACAGTCAATATTAAGTTGTCATGAGACAACCCACCGGGAGAGACACTGCACTGCCGCTGAGTCATTTCGTTGGGAGTTCAGTGGTGCCCGTTCTGACCCAACATACGCAGGACACCACCTACTGACAGACAATTGTTTAGTCGCGGAGCCAGCGTGAGTGAGCTCTCCCTCAGAAGGGCGCTACCATGTCCATCCAACAACAGTCCCCATGAATTTCCCGATACCGGCGATCGTGACAGAATCAATCCAAGGCCACAGACGTGGAAAGGACATTAAAACTCAGGTCACCATGACAGCAGGGCATGAATGGCCACAGAATTTGAGACTTTTTTTTTTTTTTTTTCATGCTGATCAATGAGGTGGTGGAGGGCGAACATCATGCTACCGATTTACGTTCTGGTCTGAGACTGCATGACAGGGCTGTACTCTACACTTACTCTCATAATGTATTCCAGTGTCAACCAGGCCCGAGAGATACATTACAGACACGTGCAGTGTTGATCAGGAAATTGAGCAACACTCTCAGAGACGCATCCATTTAAACAGATGAAACTCGACCGTGTGGTCCTAGTCTTCCCAACCTGAGCCCGTAGTAAACTCAACTCCAAGTAGTAGCACTCGGAGCAGAAAAATCTCACATGACTCTGAAGAGAATCGAACCTTCGACTCCCAGCCGGAAGTCCGCGACGCTGACCACTTCATCACGGCGACTGGTGTACCATTTCTCTCCTCCTTACGTCACCTATCCTTTTGATCGTTTGCAGACGATGCTGCAGCCTGACAGAGCTCGATTCCTCCCAGCTTGTTTCACACTGCCTGCCTGCCTTCTTCGTTTCGACCCTGACATCAAATTTCCTCTCGTTTTGCTAAATAGTTCTTTCATAAGTGTGTGAACATTTCTTTTTTTCTGACACGGTTCCACAAAATCGACTTGGCAGACAAGGGGACGGGCGGACAGACGGACGGGACAGTCAGACAGAGTGCCACGCATTACCTCGCAAGCCTTCGGGGACACGCTGCGCTCGCCGACGAAGTACTGCCAGCCAATGATGGTGGTGAAGAAGACGACGGCGGGCAACACCCAGGTGATGGCTACCATGACCCGGACCTGAAACCACCCAAACACATCATCATCATCATAAGAATCATCATCATCATCATCGTCAACATCAGCCTCTGTTCATTTATAGAGTGAAAAACAATTATTATGGCGGTTGGAAATACTCAGGTGATAGCTGCCACCACCACCTGGACCTTAAAGAATTGTAGTCCCGTTACTATTGGTACTATCACCATGACCACCATGATCATCTCCATCAGTACCCACACAATTACAGTGCAGTGAGGAACACGTTGGCTGGCCAACCCCAAGGTGATGAAGGCAACCATCACTTGCATCTGAAATGCCCACACATCGTCACTGTCATCCTCATTACCACTGTCATCATCTTTTTTTCCCATCCCACCTGTGTCACCTCAGTGGCATTGCACCCATGCCACTCATTCCGAGCCTCCGTCCACAGCCACAGCCCGGCCCGCCGCAGCCCTGGCACCGGCAATGCACAGGGAACGGTCAATATCAAGTCAAGAGGCAACCCATCGGAGGAGACACTGCACTGCTGCCGGGTCACTTCCGTGGTGTTCAGTGGTGCCTTTTCTGATCCAGCATAAGCAGGACACCACCTACTAAGCCCCCCCCCCCCCCCCCCCCCTTGACACCATAACTGCTTACGAGCGGAGCCGGCGTGAGTGAGCTCTCCCTCTGGAGGGCGCCACCACGTCCGTCCAACGACAGCGCCCCATGAACTTCCGATACCGGTGACCCCGACGGAATCAAACCCAGGCCACAGACGTGGAGAGGACATTGAAACCGTGGTCACCATGAGAGCAGACCACTGTCATCTGTTATTTGCCGTTTCCATGATCGTCATCGTAGTTGGCCATTGACGATTCTGGTGAAGCGAAATTTGAAAAGAGAGGGGGTTAGTTACCCGCCAAGGACACAGAGAAACAGTACAGGACTAGACATGGTGAGACATTCTGGTGAAGCGAAATTTCCGACACCTGTTAGTTACCAGTCAGTCACAGGGTTCCATCGCCATGGCGAGACCCTGCTGTTAACAACCCACACATCGTCGTCGTCTGGTGAAGAAAACCCGACCCCTGGCACCACTATCATCCTCATGGTTCCATCGCCCCCTGTCATGTTCCATCAGTAGTTTAATTTAACGTCTTTTCATCACAGATGATCTTAGACCTCCCACACACACACACACCGTCGTCGTCGTCACGATAACCCCAAACCACTATCATCCTCATTACTCCTGTCATGATCCATCACATAATTTGGACACACACACACACACACACACACACACACACACACACACACACACAAAGCTGCCAACACCCTGAAACACCCACCTTCATCACTCGTATAACAATCGTAGTCAAGAAAACATCGCCGACAGTTTCAGTTTCACTGCGTGCGGACTAGCCCATACACGCCAAACAACATCCGCTGAGTTTCCAGACCACAGTGTGCTTGATTTAAAGCTGGTGGATAAGTGAATAAATGACTAAGATGAGAACATTTAAGAACAGGGTCTCGTGGCTACGACTTCGCAGATGTCTGACCTACAGCATCAGCCCAACGCGCTGGACAGACCTCGAGTACCTACCTAACATTGGTTGACTTGTGCCATTATCATTCTGTGTGCGTGTGGCGAGTGTATACATGTTTGAATGGGTGAGCTGGCACGGGCCGTGTGTATGTGTGTGTGTGTGTGTGTGTGTGTGTGTGTGTGTGTGTGTGTGTGTGTGCGCGCGCGCTGACAATAAGCAAGTGATGATCATAATCACTCGTTCCAGAGATCGCACACATCGTCACTATCCTCCGAATCTGATATTACGTATCTATTGTCGACGACATAATCATCCCCCCCCCCCCCCCCCCCTCCCCGCGGGAATGCCATGGGACCCCTTTAGTATAAATGGTATCCCCGGCTGCTGGAAATTGTGTACTAGTTATTTCCGCCTTTCGGCCACTCACCAGACTACCGTTCCATAAGCACTGTTCTTCTGCTTTTCTGATCATTGCATTGTGCAAAGGTTTTCATTTCCTAGTCCCAGTCTAACGGAGCATAGTGTTCATGCCGCATTAGTCCCAGTCTAACGGAGCGTAGTGTTCATGCCGCATTAGTCCCAGTCTAACGGAGCGTAGTGTTCAAACCGCATTAGTCCCAGTCTAACGGAGCTAGTGTTCATGCCGCATTAGTTCATGTCTAACGCTTGTGTTCATGCCGCATTAGTCCCAGTCTAACGGAGCTAGTGTGTTCATGCCGCATTAGTCCCAGTCCCAGTCTAACGGAGCTAGTGTTTTATGAAGCTAGTTTTTATGCTGCATTAGTTCCAGTCTAACGGAGCTAGTGTTCATGCAGCATTCTTCCAACCACTCGGTGAATGTCTGAGAGTAGAAGACGAGCAGTCCGCAATGCAGTCCCATTAGCTAACGCTTTTCAGGTATTCAATGGCGCTGAAGTAGTTTCAGACGAAGTTTTAAACCCTTTTAAATCTGATAAGAACTAAACGGAATGACCGGCGCACTAAGCTTAGCTTAGCTCTACTTGCACCATACAGTTCCGTATCCGAGCTTATGTCAATTTTTACACAGTGTGTGTGTGTGTGTGTGTGTGTGTGTGTGTGTGTGTGGGGGTCTGTGTGTGTCTGCGTGCGCACGCGCGCGCGCAGGTACGTGCGAGCACGAGGGCGCGTGATAGAAATGACCGCCCCCCCCCCCCCCCTTTTTTTTTTTTCCCCCGTTTGGCGGAGACGACTCTGAACAGACGCCTTGTGTGGGCGGCTGACCCATAAATAGAACGGAAAGGGAGATCACGCCATTATCATTATCATCAATGACGGACTGCCCTCCCGTTACAGCGGCAGAAAACAACAGCAGGCAACGCCCAGGCCATAGCTACAATCACTGCCCCTTCACGTCAGACATCACCATCATCATCATCACGGGCAATTCACGCCAGGTTCCCAGGACGTCATACATCACCATCATCATCATGGGCAATTCACGCCAGGTTCCCAGGACGTCATACATCACCATCATCATCATGGGCAATTCACGCCAGGTTCCCAGGACGTCTTACATCACCATCATCATCATGGGCAATTCAAGCCAGGTTCCCAGGACGTCTTACATCACCATCATCATCATGGGCAATTCACACCAGGTTCCCAGGACGTCATACATTACCATCATCATCATGGGCAATTCACGCCAGGTTCCCAGGCCATAGCTACAATCACTGCCCCTTCACGTCATACATCACCATCATCATCATGGGCAATTCACGCCAGGTTCCCAGGACGTCATACATCACCATCATCATCATGGGCAATTCAAGCCTGGTTCCCAGGACGTCATACATCACCATCATCATCATGGGCAATCAAGCCTGGTTCCCAGGACGTCGTACATCGCCATCATCATCATGGGCAATTCACGCCAGGTTCCCAGGACGTCGTACATCGCCATCATCGTCATGGGCAATTCACGCCAGGTTCCCAGGACGTCTTACATCACCATCATCGTCATGGGCAATTCAGCCAGGTTCCCAGGACGTCTTACATCACCATCATCGTCATGGGCAATTCACGCCAGGTTCCCAGGGTCGTCTTACATCACCATCATCATCATGGGCAATTCACACCAGGTTCCCAGGACGTCTTACATCACCATCATCATCATGGGCAATTCAAGCCAGGTTCCCAGGACGTCGTACATCACCATCATCATCATGGGCAATTCAAGCCAGGTTTCCAGGCCAGCAGGAGAACAACGATGTCCAAACCTCTTCCTGTCGGCCAGAGGACGTTCCTGTTTTGGGTGGTGCGGGTGGGGGTGGGGGGGCCTGACAAGCAATGGCTCAACATAATTACAAAGGGTTTGCTTTCCCACCTCTATCCCTTGAAAGCAACGTTGAGCTTGCTCTTATGCCAGGCGATAGGAATCCCAAAACGGAAACAATCTGAATCAGAATCTACACCGTTTTTAAACATCGTCTCTGTTTTTCCTCCTTCGTCCCCTTTCATATATATACATTAGCCGGTATGTCGGAGGACGTGATTGGTCGAATTTTGTAAACTCCCTTGCTATTGGTAGAAACAGTTGCCGGGATTTCACCTGCTGGCTGACTACACAGACAATGATTCATTCATTAATTTCGTTCTGAGTTTTCTCCCCTGTCAACGGTGTTAAACTTAGCCCAGCAGACAGTAGACACCACCACTCGCCTGGGAAGCAACAGAATCGACAGTTTCGTGGGGGTCGGGTCTAGCGCGAGGCAGGGTAGTGGTCTAAATGGTTGTCTTTCAGCTGAGACGATGACCCCCCCCCCCCCCCCCCCCCCCCAACCCTGCATTTAGCACACGGCATGGAATCCACGGCTGAAAGTTTTTCTTTCGTCCCCCCTACATCCCCCTGTCCCGCACTCTCTTCTTTCCGTCCTGTATTCGACATTGGGCCATAGAAATCTTGAAGCACTGCCGTGTTCCCTAGACGATTCAGACAATAACTGACATCTCTAGACCAAAAATGACATAGCTCTATGAAGCAAAACCACCCTTTTCATGCATGGGAAGAGAAAGAAGGGAAGGGAAAAATGGTGGGGAAAGGGGGCGGGGAACTACAAAAAGAAAACTTTCCCCACAGCAACAAGGGAGCTGACCCTGACGACACTTTAGAAGAAGACCACTTTGCCAGATATCAAAGGCCAACAACACACAGAGAAAACACTACGGGGGAGTGGATCGAACTTTTACACAAAGACATCTGCAGCAGCAATGGCGTTATATACGACTCAATACAGTAACACTTCAATGTAATACAATGCAGTACCAAAAGGCACAATGCAACACAGAAATAGATTTCCTTCGTATTCCTCTCTTGTACACTACCACCGTTCTGTACATGAAAGAAAAGTACTGAAAATGCTCTAAAATGTCCAGAAAACATTCAATGCCACTTATTTCAATGAAGCGCCCTCAATATTCAACGACGAAGAAAACAAATTCAATTGTATGGGTTGAAAGAAAGAAGATTCCCCACCAATGTACACACACACACACACACACACACACACACACACACACACACACACACACACACACACAAACTCACATTCAGGCATGCGCGCGCACAATACCTGAACACACGAGCGTGCCCACGCACACACGGTTGCAAACGTGCACACATCAACATGGGCATCCTCCACGTTTATCCTCATAAGAGGAGACAATCTAATGATGGAAAGAACCTTCATGATCGAGACACACAAAAGTTTTTTCTTCGTCATCACCAGATTATCTCCTCTTACGGTCACACACAAACACACACACACACACACACGCACACGCGCACACACACACACACCACAAACACCCATTCAGGCAGCGGCATTCAGTCACACGAGATTTCCCACGCACACACGGTTTGCAAACACAGAGTCTGGGCATCCCCCCCCCCAGAGGAGACCCCCCCCCCCCCCATCATGATCGAGACAAAACTTTTATCTTTGTTCACACCAGGTAAAACTAAAAAGCAACACACGGGCAAACTGAAACCTTGGCAGGAGAGAAATGTCATGAAAAGCGCCATGTATTATTGCCAGTGGGGTCCCCCAGCAACCGAACACACCCCATTCTCTCCCCCCCCCCCCCCCCCAAGTGCTTTTATCTTTGAAGGACAGGTAAAGCTAAAAAAAAAGGGCGAATGAGAAAGGGCACCTGTATTGCCAGTGGTGTCAATTCGTCCCGCAAGTGCGAAAAGGCTTGTCCGAGAGGAACCTGACCGTGTACCCGCTTGTCCCGTCCCTCCCCCCCCCCCCCCCCCCCCACTGATAGGTCGCTTTCTCGGGCACAGCTAATTTGGCATTCCAGCGCTAATGAAGGAGGTCAACGAATAGCTCGGGCCACGGGCCAAGGAGGAGAGGGAAGGATAAATGGCAATCTGACCGCTGCCCACTGTTGCCGCACAGGCCGACAGCCTATGAGAACTGGCATGTAATACCCCATGTATACCATGAATACAGTTTGTCCACCACGCGAGCGAGCGAGCGAGCGAGAGAGAGAGAGAGAGAGAGAGAGAGAGAGAGAGAGAATGAGAGAGAGTGGGGGAGGGAGACAGAGACGGGCGGGAGAGAGAGAGAGAGAGAGAGAGAGAGAGAGAGAGAGAGAGAGAGAATATGAATATCCATCCCTTCACTGTTCATTTAGTGAGAACAAAGGCCGGGCACATCCTCTCGGAATTTCAGTAAAGCTCTCAACATTTCAGTTTTGCTAGGGAACTACAAGAAAACGGAACCACAGCCTCAGCGGCACCGTAACAAACGCCAAAATACAAAAATTTATAACAGGGCGCATATTAAGGCTTATATAGTTTAAGTACTTAATCTTGACCGTGGTCTTATAAAGTCCCATTCAACAGTTTGCCTATGCATCTGTCTGTGAGTGTGTGGATGCACTTGCACATAAAAAACTTTATAGGAAACTCATTCTATACCTGCGCTATTCTGTTAGCATGAGCCCCCCCCCCCCCCCCCCCTTTAAACTAACATTTATGTGACCCACTAGCATTTTCTTATCAGAATTTTCTCATAATATAACAAAGTTTTGCTAATGTCTGTTATTTAAACCACTGAAACTTTTGCCAGGGTCAATTAAATCGTCTTTCAATGTTCATTTTAATGAAAGTTGTTATATTTTTTCATGTAACTCATTCCAGTGCTTTTTTTTCAGCAAACTGGCAATTCCTCTTTGAATCCGTTCACTGGCTGCATATTGCCTTTTCAGGCAAGAATGCCATACATTTGCAGATTCTACTTGACGTCTAAACGGTGCTTTGTGAAATTGAGAAAAAATTTGTTTTACCGGCATACATGAATGTTCATTTTACATGTGCAGTTATCCGAGTTGCTTTATCAATTATGTCGTAGAATTCAACATTTCTTTCTTAATCACAGGTCTTACTGGATCTGCTTTATCAACTAAATCTGCGCTTCTAACATTTTATTCAACATTCTGCATTTTGTTTATCATAAAATACGAAAGAAGACCAGTGAGTTTGTCGAGAAACAGGTACTCTCTAGACGTCAAAGAGGTAGCATAGACATTTCCCAGCCCTCAACCAGCAGGCGAATGACACTCTTAACCACACTGGACTTAACCAGCAGCATGAGAACGACTCTCTTAACCACACTGGACTCCACCAGCATGAGAATGACACTCTTAACCACACTGGACTTAACCAGCATGAGAATGGCACTCTTAACCACACTGGACTTAACCAGCATGAGAATGACACTCTTAACCACACTGGACTCCACCAGCATGAGAACGACACTCTTAACCACACTGGACTCCACCAGCCTGAGAATGACACTCTTAACCACACTGGACTCCACCGGCATGAATGACACTCTTAACCACACTGGACTCCACCGGCATGAGAATGACACTCTTAACCACACTGGACTTAACCAGCATGAGAATGACACTCTTAACCACACTGGACTCCACCGGCCTGAGAATGACACTCTTAACCACACTGGACTTAACCAGCATGAGAACGACACTCTTAACCACACTGGACTCCACCGGCATGAATGACACTCTTAACCACACTGGACTCCACCAGCATGAGAACGACACTCTTAACCACACTGGACTCCACCGGCATGAATGACACTCTTAACCACCACACAGCCCACTCCGCCTCATTTGTATCTTTGTCTTTTGGCCTGACACAATGTAAGGACATATTTGAGTTTTCTTAATACAAAAAAGTACATTAATGTTCTTTATAGCCTAGCCGACCACGTGGGACTGAATCAGGTCTGTTACACACGGAAATCAAATCCTGAAAATGGAGAATAAAAAGGAAAACCTGAAAGTTCGGAACCCCTCATCCCAAAGCCCACTGGATAACTTCCTTCTGAAAGAAAGCTTCTTTCTATCAAATACTTAAGGCCGAAACCGTCGAAAAACCGCCAACATGTGTGTTCATTTGACACTGATAGCACATTCATAGCGTTTTCTGCTACCCGTTCCGGTCTTTGTCAGAAAGAAAACACGAAGGGCAGAAATAATCTTGTCTGAAGAGGAGCAAGTGTTGAAAATTAGCCGGCCCCTCTACTCGAGTACTACTAATAAAAACACATTTAACAATTAAAAAAAAAAAGAGAAAAAAACCAAACAAAAACAACAACACAGAAATAGTCATACATTAAAACAAACTATGGATAATTTTGAAAGCCCCATTGCATAACGGCCGTATGTTGCAAGTTCTCTGGTTCACTCTATGACACAGCATTATGGCACGTGGACCTGAACTATTATAGCAAGCAGAGCTAAACTATTATAGCAAGCAGTGCTGAACTTTTTCCCTCCGCCACCTTGGCCTTCCATAAACCGAATCAGGAACCCATCTACACCAACGCGGAAATGTGTTTCAAACAAATAAAAATCCACCCCAAACGACCGGTTTTCCTACCTACCTTCCGCCCCTTAATCGACAGCCTTAACCATTTGAGCGCGGGCCCCCCTGAACACAAAACTGCCAGAGGATTAGGTCACAAAACACACTAGCACTGACAGAAGAGACTCACCAAAAGCTTGCGAAGCAAGTTGGACGAAGGAGAACCTCCCCCAGTCTTGCCAAAACCCCGTGAGAACACAAAATAAACATGGCGTCTTAGCGGACAAAGGAAGACAGCGTCGTCACCGCCGGAATAAGCCGTTCTCAGGTAAAGACTCACTTCGACTGTTCCAATATGGCGCAGTCGACAGAGGGAGAAAGTAGGCCGTGGAAGCCACGTGTTGCACGTGCCGCTTGACTGACGCACGGCACAGGTGAGGTGAGTTTCATTTGCAATGAATCTTTCGACCAATCAGAGCATGTTACTTCCTTTGGAGGTTGTGAGGGGGTGGTGGTGGTAGTGGGAATGACTGAATTCGACGAGGCAAAACGTTCCTTTTTCAACTAATAGCCCACAAAGACAACACTGTTTCCGTCGAAGATGTGTGTGTGTGTGTGTGTGTGTGTGTGTGTGCGTGTGTGTGTGTGTGTGTGTGTAATTGACAGAAGCTAAATTAGACTGTTTAAACTTCATCTACGTTTTTTTTTTTACGTCTGCCTTCATTTATTAATAAATGTTAATCATGTCCGGTTTTTGACTAGCCGAATTCTGTCAATTTTCTTTCCGATTGGTGGAAACAGCTGTCAGTGTTCATGCCACAGGTTCTTTGTACCAATCAGGCAATGTTACTGTTTTGACACATGGGTACAAAAAATGGTGGCTGCGCATGTTTATAAACTATTTCCTTGTAGACTTGTCGCACTTAAGACAAAGTTTGTTTTGTATGCAATGATGATTAGGCTAAGTGAACTCTCAACGTAAAGAACACGTATCAGAAACCAGACAGTTTCAATTTCGTCTTTATCTTTGTGGCGTGTCTTTCATTGTTACTGTTTATATCTCTGTTCGTTTTTACAGTTTCAATTTCGTCTTTGTGCGGTGTCTTTTATTCCTTACTACTTTCATCTCTGTTTCGATCTGACCCCCGTCTCTCCTTCCTTGTGAATATTCCTACATAGGTTTCGCTTTTGATCCTGTCGCTTTTTATTTGTAAATATCAATTTGCATTTTTTCCCCTTTGAAACCTTTCTTTCCTTTTATTCACAAATGTTAATGTTTATGACTTGTTTTTTGATTCTATCTGTTCAATTTGTCGAATATATACATGTATATTTTTCTTTTCTTGTCATCCTGTGCCTTTTATTTATAAACATTAATACATATGTTAAGTTTTCCATCCTGTCTTGTTCATTTGTAAACATTGATGTAATAAATATATGTTTTTTTTAATTCTTTATTTTTTTTTTTTGAGACCGTCTCGTTTATTTTCAAATATCAATACAATTATATGTTTTGTTTTCAATTCTCTGTCTGTCTGTCTGTCTGTCTGTCTCTCTCTCTCTCTCAAACACACACACACACACACACACACACACACACACACACACACACACACACACACTAACACACACACACAGTGTGTGTGTGTGTGAGTGTGTGTGTGAGCGTGTGTGTGTGTGTGTGTGTGTGTGTGTGTGTGTGTGTGTGTGTGTTAGCGTGTGCGTGTGTGTGCGCGCGTTGTGGTTTTGATCCAGCGTTTTCTATATGTAATTATTCATGCACATCTTTTATTTCGATCCTTTTTATTTTATTTGGAAATACTGATACATATATTGGCTTATTATTGTTCCTGTCTCCTTTATTTGTAATTATGTCGGGCTATCGGTACCGCTTCCTCACGAGGCATCAGTCTTTATTTTTTTTTTTTTTGCATTTAGAAACAGCTACAACTGATAACTACGTCAACGTGAAACCACTCTACGATCGACTGCAACTGCAGATTGATTTGACGAATGACACTGACGAAGAAAGGGTTTGGGGAGGGGGGGGGGGTGGAAAGAGGGTGATGATGAGGAGGAGGGGGAGGGGGCCCGAGGGATGGGGGTGGTGGTGTCTTCTAACCAGACTATCCTCAACAAAACGATAACCCGCTCGGTAGTCCAGATATTATGGGTAGACAACACTGCAAACACTCCATTCCTTCCTCTCTCCCTCCTCTTTTTTCCCCCCTATTTTCTGAAGAGCGGGGGTTGAGGAGAGGAGTGTGTAACCCTTGCCCCCCCTCCCCCTTCCCCTCCCTTCCCCTCCCCAATCAGATTTTCGCTCCACTAGTTCCGGCTGCATAAATATATAAAAAAAAAGATAAAAGATAATCCCCCGAGTTTTCCGCTAAACATGATATGTAAATAACAACTTGTCTCCTATTTCCTTTTCAAATGGTCGGAGGAGTCGATAAAAGCTTCGCTGTTTTCCCCAAGGGCAAAGACGACTCATCGAAACAAATGTTACATGTCAAAAAACACAACCGGTGTTGTCTACCAATGTCGGGTCGCAGATCAGGAAGAGGAGTGATGATAGGGGTGGTGGGGTTCTGGGGGTTACCTCCCTTCTACCCTCACATGCCTTGTCCCTATTCTGAACAATGAAATATAAAAAAAAATGTATTCCTGAATCCAAAAAAGAAAAAAAAAAAAGCCATAGTAATATAACAAGCGAAAACGCGCCCGCGTTTGTGCGCGGGTGTGGGTGTGGGTGGGTGGGTGGATGTGTTTTATTTATCACTGTAAATAAAGTGATTTGTGAGCTTTTTTTTATGAAGCACTTTTGGAGCTTGGGAGAAACGATTAAGCGCACCGAAAGTAATCCCTCGCCGTTATCATTATCATTATTATCATAAACATCATTATCATGACTATGATGATAATTATAATGATGATTAGTAGAATCATTATCAAGAAATAAAAATAGATGATGATGATAATCATAATAATAATGATGATGATAATGATGATAATCATGATAATGTTAAGCATGATGATGATAATACTAATGATGATGATGATGATAATACTAATGATGATGATGATGATGATAACAACAACATATCCCAGTCTAGGGGCCTGCATAAAACCCAGCCCCGTTTCATCCCAAAACGATCCTCTGACGAAAAAAAAAGAACGGTCCGTTCTCCCCACCCCCCCCCCACCCTATCCCCGACCCCCGTCCCCATCCCTACCCTCCGATCCCATTCACAGCCCCCACCTCCCGCACTCCATCTCCTTCCCTCCCCCTTCCCCCACCCTCTCCTTCCCCCATCCTACCCCACCACCACCCTCATCCCACCCACCCCAAGTCTTACCTTCCTCTCCGTGCGCCAGTTGCGGTACTTGGCGGGGATCTTGACGGACAGGAAGCGGTCCATGGTGATGAAGAAGACGGTGTACTGCGAGGTCAGGCACACGGTCCAGTCCAGCGACAGCCACAGGTCGCACAGCCAGGGCCCCAGCGGCCAGTAGTTGAGCAGCAGGTACTGCGTGAAGAGCGGCATGGAGAAGGTGCCGATCAGCAGGTCCGACACGGCCAGCGAGGCGATGAAGTAGTTGGTGGGCTGCCGGATGCTGCGCTCCAGCCCGAAGGCCAGCAGGACGGTGACGTTGCCCAGCACGGTCACGATGGACACCACGGCGGCCAGGACTCCTAGCAGGATGGTCAGCCACAGGGAGTGGGCCGGGGACGGCGTGGAGGAGGAGGAGGAGGAGGTGGTGGGAGGGCCGGTGGTGATGCCGTCCACCAACCTGGCCTGAGCCTCGTCCAGCAGCTCGCAGACCGTGGCGTTGACGGTGGCGTTGAAGACGCACTGCGTCACCTCGGCCAGGGTGCTGAGCTCGTGGGCGGAGGATGAGGAGGAGGAGGAGTCGTTGTGAGGGTGGTGGGAGGGGTGGTGGTGGGGGGGTGGGGGTGGCTGCGGTTGGGCGAGGAGAGGAGGGACGTCATGTTGGCGTCCCAGGGCGGATGTGACGTCACGTTCCGGTTGAGGAGGTCGTCCATGGCGAGGGGTGGAGGTGGTGGTGGGGTGGGAGGTCAGAGGAGGTGGCGGGGGTCAGGCGGCGGGTCATCTGGTTCTGCAACACACCACAGGTCAAAGTTCAACACGGGCATGCAAAGCAACAACACCAAGCAAGCCGCTCTGCTTTTCCTACTGACATGTGCTGTCAGAGAGTTGCGGCCCTTGGAAGGCCTACCAGCCTGTGTCACGTCTTGCAGGTTCGGCTAGTTTACAAGAAAGTTGAAGCCGAAGTAAAATTCTGGGAGGCCATCTCCCATTTGGGTACATACACGAGGCCTCGTCACAGGTTCATGACAGCGCAGCGCCGCACGAGCATTTTGTGTTGTGGTCAACATTAAAGAGAGTGATGGTGAGAAAAGAAATACTCGATGCGTGAAAGAGACCCAAGGGATGAACAGTGGGCGAGATGAAACCATCTCAAACCACGTGGGGCAGCCTTGGCAGCTGGTGAGAGTTGAACACACAGGGGAAAGAGGCTTTTTCAGGGGAAGTAATTCAGGGGAAATAATTCATGTCTTAATGATAACAAATGATCGTTGTGCATGAGATTTACCCCACCCCCATCCCCCCAAATGGAATTGAATTTTGATTTTACGACACAACAAGTAACAGATACTTTATGTTAACCCCCCCCCCCCCCCCCCCCCCTCCGAAATGGAATTACATTTTGAGTTTACGACACAACAAGTAACATATACTTTATATCAACCGCAGAAGTAAACTTACATTTCATATCATACTTAAGATAGAATCATACCTAAGATAGAAGGAAAGTACAAATAATTGTATTTTGTGTTTTGAGTAAAATTCAGAACGACATTAAAGCAAATTTCACGATTACTACCGCTCTCAAAACTATCCAAAAACATTACAATTATATAGCAGCATTTGGCTGGGACCGTTAAAATGATAAACCACGCGTCGATGGCAATGGAAGCTCTTTTAAGCTTGTGAGTTTTAATCAGTTTACGCCTTCTCCGCAGATAAATGTTAACAATAAGATTGCGACATTCCCCATCCATCGGCAGTCACGAATGTCATCTGTCATCATGTTTCAGTTTGGATCATCACCAAGCTGAGATCAGTTCGTCAAGATGACGTCACCTCGGTGAATGGTTAGGTCTGTGCAGTTTCCAGTGATAGGCCTAAAGTCACGGATACGTACTACACACACTCGCGAAGACACACAGCCGCCCGCGTATCAATATGACGGCTTTTTTTGAGTCGGGTCAGCAATATTCCTGGGCAACGGGCTTTCTTCATTTTTCTCAACGATTTCTCCAAAACTGAGCCAAACGCCAGGATGATGTCCAATCCGGACAAACGAATTGCGCCTGTTTTAAATTAATCGATCTCTTGTGGCGGCAGAAGGAGATCACTTTGAGCGCTGGACCCTCACAATAACAGGATAATCAAAAAGTTATTAACGCTTTGATGCGGGAGGAATCCAGTTTTTTTTTTAGATGGAAGAAGCACTGGCGAAGCAATTGTTCGACCAAGCTCAGTTTTGACCGCTAATCTCTCTTTCAGGAAAATTATGAAACCCATACACGCCTTAGACTTGTAGGTAACTTGTAAAATTGGGTGACGCACATGTTGTTTACGTGTTAAGACCATGTCGTGCACATTGCAAAAGTTTTAATAAAACATGAAAGAAACATAAACGCTAAAAAAAAAAAAAAAAATTGAACTGAACTGCAAATATTCAGCACAAAGCAGTAAGCAACTTTCTTTGCTCGATGTTGTGCATTCTATACGATGCAGCTAAAACCCCCATGCAAAAACATATACTGCGTCAGCGATATATTTGATAGACCATAAGCACGAGTGTAGGGCCCATCTTTTCTCATCTTGTCGCACACAAAGCCACAGTGCGCCTTAGGGGAATCGCATCTTTGTCAAGGAACTGATGATTGATGGATCGCTCTTAGGACTAGTCGGGTCGGTGGCGCGCGAAAAGCGCAAAAATTGCGGTTTTATTTACATTCTATCAATAAAAACGTTTATTACGTGACACGTCACGTGTATAAAGAACAGCGCTCATATCTAAGTCCATTGAGGTTTTCACTCTCTGCCTGATAAAACAAGTTCCTTTTTCCTCCTTTGAAGCTAAGGGGCACAACTGTGCCCTCATTCCAAACCAAACCTTTTTACAGGAAGTTAGCATCTGCATCACAACCATACACCAGCTGCCACTGACGCGGAGTCAAAAGCTTCATATATTGGGCTACGTTGCTGTATTACTACTTTCATGTCGGTCAAAAGCTTCATATATTGGGCTATATTGCTGCAATACTGCCACAACGTCTTGAAAGTTTGTTTAGACCAAATACTTGCCCACAGACACGCACTAAAATAACGGAAAGAGTGACAGGATTACATATAGATAAAAGGTAAGCTCACACGGGAAAGAGAAAGGAAAGGTTTATGACCGGAAGAGGAAAGAGGGGAAGAGGGGAAAAAAAAGGAACAGGAGGCGAACTCTGAAGGCGGGGGAGGGGGGGGGGGGGGGGGAGGAGGAAGGGAGGGAGGGGGAGGTTGAACGGTTCAGGACTGTGAAAATCATTTTTCTTGGGAACCACAACTGCCCCTAAACAGTAAACTGGCGAAAATATTGGCCGAGACTCGAGATAAAACGCAGTACGATCCCCCCCCGCTTCTCGTCCCATCCCCCCCCCCCCCCCCCCCCGTGCTCTCGACCTACATCAACACTAAACATCCTCAGACGTAAGAACTTCAGTACCGAACGAGATAAAACGGGGAAAAGGTTGAAGGGAGAGGGCGGGTCGGGGTGAGGCTCACTCTCTCACTCTCAACACAAGGGAAGCCATTCCCAATCATCACCACTCCCTCCTCTTCCACATCCCCAGGCACTGCAGATGGAAGGTGCCAGAGTAGTGCCAGACTGCGCCGCCATGTTCTCCCAGTTCGCAGGGGCCCTGCCCCTGTGGTAGATGTCCACATGATGACCATTACTTCGGTCTGCTGCGCTTACTGATCGAACTGTTTCCGCTCTCTAACTGTGTTCGGTCCAGTTTCTAAATTGTTTCCCCTCTTGGGTAATTGTCTCCCCTCTTTGGCAATTGTCTCCCCCTCTTTGGCATTTTCCCAACCCTGGTTTCTTACACACACACACGCACACACACACACGCGCGCGCGCGCGCGCACGCACGCACGCACGCACACACACACACACACACACAAATCTAAACGTTTTTTTCTGGTGGGCTGTTAAGTATGTTACGTGTATATGATGCCAAGCGCTGCAGATGCTATGGTTTGGATGGGACGGATTTAGGGGTTTTACTTTTCACTTACAAGAGAGAGAGAGAGAGAGAGAGAGAGAGAGAGAAAGAGAGAGAGAAAACATTCATGCTCGACTGTCGACCATCCCTCATTGCTGTCAATGAGGGATGGTCGACCAGATCATCACTAATCATGTCAACGTCTTAAACTGTATTGCCCCTTTTGGATAACACGTGCTCGCAATTCACACCTGCACTGCAGGTGACAACATGATGGTAAGGTGACAACATGATGGTAAGATGACAGCATAAAGGTAAGAACCAAGTAGACAACACGATGGTTATATGACAACATGATGGTTAGATGACAACGTAATGGCATGACGACAACATGATGCTAAGATGACAACATGACGGTAAGGTGACAACATGATGGCAAGGTGACAACATGATGGTAAGGTGACAACATGATGGAAGGTGACAACATGATGGTAAGGTGACAACATGATGGTAAGGTGACAACATGATGGTAAGATGACAAAATAAAGGTAAGAACCATATAGACAACATGATGGTAGGATGTCAAACCGTTTGTAAGACTACAACATGGCGGTAAGATGACAACGTAATGGTAAGAACCATGCCGACAACAAGATGGTAAGATGACAGCACAATGATAAGATGACAACACGAAGGTAGAACGGTGCAGACAACATGGTGTTAAGATGACAACATGGTGGTAAGATGACAACATGGTGTTAAGATGACAACATGATGTTAAGATGACACAAGATGAAAGTAAGACAAGACGATGGTAAGGAAAACATAATAGTAAGATGACAACATGACTGGAAGAACTGGGCAGACAACATGCTGTTAACATGACAACATAATGGTAAGAAAACAACATGATGGTAAGAGGACAGACAATATGGTGGTAAAAAAAACACGCAGACAAGATGACAGCAAGAAAAGAACACGATGCTAAGAAACAATCAGACAACGTGATAGTAGAAAACAACCTAAGAATCACACAGACAACATGGTGGTAAGAAGACAACATGACTTGCACGAACTTTGCAGACAATATCCTAGTCCACTTCTCCTCACTTGGCAGACAGAGACTTTCTTTACGTAACTCGGTTCCACAATTCTCCCCCCCCTCCCCCTTCTTCAACACCCCTTCTCTTCCTCTCCCTCCCACTGCCTCCTCTCTCAACCAAAGGAGGGGAAAAAAAAGAAGTTTGTACACTTTCGGTACAGTGGCTACCAACGAGGACATTTCTCTGGCTGCACTTGGGCATGGTGTCGGCAAATTGTGTGTCAGCATCGTTGATTGGTCGTGCCAAGGAGGGATGGCGACTTTCCGGTGGATGAGACGAGCAAAAGGGTTGGTTAAACCGTTCTGTCCACAGCACTGACTGCTGGTGGGGGGGAGGGGGGGGGGGGGTGGGGGGGTGGGAGGGGGGGGGGGAGAAATTGCAGACTTCGGCTGGGAACTTTCCAGGTCTTGCGAGTGTGTGTGTGTGTGTGCGTGCGTGCGTGCGTGCGTGCGTGCGTGCGTGTGTGTATGTGTGTGTGTGTGTGTGTGTGTGTGTGTGTGTGTGTTACAAAAAAAGGAGATAGCCATTCTGGAAATTTAAAAAGAATGTTGCCTTTTCCTGTCAAAAGAAACCTTCTGTTAATGTTAACCATCTTGTATATTTCTTTGACTGTGATGCCTGGATCAAGTAGTGATCAATAAACAAGCATTAAAACAACATGGAAGAGAGAGAGAGAGAGAGAGAGAGAGAGAGAGAGAGAGAGAGAGAGAGAGAGAGAGAGAGAGATGCAAACGATGATGATGATGATGATGATGATGATGATGATGATACAAAAAAAAACATGAACAACCTCTCGTGTTATGTAGCATGTTAGTGTATTTTCACTGGAGAAAAATCGAACTGTTCATTTCAAAGCAGTGAATTTCTTGACAACAACGAGAATGAGTTGAGTTTGTACCCATCATAAAAAATTGCACAAAGTGATCTTGTGTCTTTACATTAACTAAACATTCGTCAGATATCCTTTTCCTAGGATCCACTTCCATGACTACAAAAGTACTCAACTGTTTTGCTGCATTTTTCGGTTATGTGAACTGCTCGATATACCATCATTCAAAAGGGAAAAAAAAAAGAACGTTCTTAGGATTTGAATATAGAATGTGCAAGGATACGAAGAGAAGAAGGGAGTAAAAGGGAGGGATGTGGACTGCACACACACACACACACACACACACACACACACACACAACACACACACACACACACACACACACTTCTTGTAGTCTTGCCCGTAAAGTTGTAAAGCACCATTATTCTTTATCACTCCAAATTCACAAAGAATGGTTACTTTGTAGCTCCCACACATTTGGAATAATATAAATCTGTTAGAGACAGTGTGAAGGTTTCTTACGCACATTCCCGTCACAGAAGGATACCAAGCAATATAAACCTGCCTATAAACATTCCCCAACTCTGTAGAAGTTCCTGAATTCCTAAACTCAAGTCTTTTCTTCTTTATTTGTCTTTAGCCAACTTTGAGCAGTCAACGACGTAAACACACTGACCCCCTTCTCTTGCTACCCTACACGTTTTGTGTGTGGGACGATATGAACACAGACAGAGACATTAACCAAACCTGAAATGAGTTCGCATACAATGATGAGAGCAACTGTCCAACATCATTTCTCTTGACCTTGTTTGTTCAAGAATGCTTAAAGACGTAGACCCTGTTTTGCCAAACCAAACCAGACAGAGCAAAGAAATACGAGAGAGAGAGAGAGAGAGAGAGGGGTGGGGGGTGGCGGAGACCCCCCCCCCCCCCCCCTCGCCCTCCTAAACTAACGATGACGCAGGCCAACAATCAACCGGTCTGCCAACCAGCGAGTTTTGCACACGGCCTTAGTCCGGGAAAACCAATCCCACAATGCCTTCTTCTCCATCCACCTCTCCCCCCCCCCCCTTTCAACCACACATCTTTCGTCCACCTCTCCCCCCCCCCCCCCCCAGCCCCTACCTCCCCCCCCACCTTCACAAATGACCAAAAACCATGGACTTGACTGGCTCTTTGGTTTTGCAACACAGCAAATGGTGTGGGGATGGGTGGGGAAATTGTGGTCGAGGAGCGGGCGGGAACGATGGATGGGGTGGATGTGAGGGTGTGTGTGTGTGTGTGTGTGTGTGGAGGGGGGTGGGGGGTGGGGGGGGGGGGGGTGAGAAACGTAAAATTGTCAGCAGTGATGTAGGAGACAGGAAACGGTGCCCTTCTTTTGTTTTGGGGGGGGGGGGCGGCGGACCTGGCAGAGTAAATCTTTTCGTTTGCATGGACTGGATCCTCTTAGTCCTTTGCTTTTCTGTCCGTTGTCTGCAGACTTCCTTTTTTCTCTCTCTCTCTCTCTCTCTCTCTCTCTCTCTCTCTCTCTCTCTCTCTCTCTCTCTCTCATAGGATCACTACTCGAAGAATGTAAAGACGCTGCTACAGAGTCTGCAACTGCTGGAGAACACCTAAGCATCATCAGCGAGGAACTCGGAAGAAGCACAAACGCATCCAGTGAAAATTCCAGTATTGCTTTGCAGTAAAACAGTGCAGAGCTGAAGGGAATATATGACCTCCCCTACAATGGAACAAAAGCATCACTAGTGACCATTCTGTACCCAACCGTCATATAATCCCAGTGCCATCAAGGCTTAAGAATGTGGGAAGACATCCATGAGCGACGATGTTGTTGCTCTCTGAAGTCATCACCGCATTTCAATGACCGGCACGTGAACAACCATGTTTTAGTTGCGTTACAGTTATCTTTGAGTCCATCACAGTATTTCAGAGACAGATACTTGAATAACTCTTTTAACAGTTATCTGAGTGTACACCATGATTTTTCAGCTTCCTGTATGGGCGTCTACTTCATCACACTGTAGCTCCCTTTCTTCTGGTTGGGGAGAGTTTTTCTTTCTGAACAGGTCATGGCCCGGACACTGCCTTTCTGTAGAGAAGGTTTCTTTCTTCCTTAAAAGGGAGCACTTCTACACCTTTTATCTGATTTGAAGACCGTTTCCAGTGTTGAAAGAAAAAAAAAAAAGATGAAAAGATTCTTTATCCTATGGATGCATTTGCTAGTATAGTCGTCAGTGAGTGATTGAAGCATCTTTCTACTACTGAAATGAACCAGAAACCACTTACACGGTTCCTGTAAACGGCTGTCTGTTTCTGCAGTTTGTAAGTCTGTTTATTTTTCAATGTCTGAAAGAGACATATCTGTCGAAAACGTACTTGTCTTTTCTGCATTGTGTGTTAGATAATTGTTTATTTGCACGTTTTGTGTGCGTTTATTTGTATCGCGGCTTAAAAACTAGTCAGTAAAAAAAGCAACCAGCCAGTCTAGTGACTGGCTTCGCTAGCAGATTGTGATAGTTTGAGTAGGTTCACTCAGTTTGTCTGTTCCGCCTTACACATCAGATGACTTGTTCCACAAAGACAGTGCGGTTCTCAGGGCAAAACCTGCACCAGACCCAGCCAACCCTGCACCAGACCCAGCCAGCCCTGCACCAGACCCTGCCAGCCCTGCACCAGACCCAGCCAGCCCTGCTAATCCGCCGTAACAACACCAACAAAAAAGATGGTCACTGCTGGGAAGTGCGGCGAGATGAAGTGAGGGCAGTTTGGTGTGTGGCAACCAACCATTCACACACCCAGTCCACTCAGTTCTCTTTTTGTCTGCAGATTGTCAGCCTCCACTGGGCATCCTCAGCACTGTAGTTTGACGACAAGATGGACGAATTCGGGATGGGTGAGGATTTTTCTTTCGGGAAGGATATGGGGCGAGGGCTGGGGAGCGGGTGGGGGAGTTGAGAAGTCAGGGGAGGGGGGGGGGGGGGGGGGAGCAGAGAGAAAAAAGGACGAAAAAAGAGAGGGTACGGAATAGCTGAGCTTTTTTTTTTCTACAAGCGATCGATTTGCACAATTGCCGTTGACTGGTTGCCAATGCCATGCCATCAGCCATACTCTCTGATAACAGTGTATAACTGCCACAGCAAAAGTCTGGCTTCCGGTGAACTGGACACTACAGGAGCAGACCTGTTTTTTATTCTTGTGGAATGGGGACTCCTTCAGTCTTCCGATTTTCGACTCAAACTACTCCGCAATTAAGAAAATAATTTTACTTGCTTTTTTCATCTCGTGTTACAGCAGGTTGCACTATTTAACACTCTCGTCCAGT
>JADBJO010002038.1:124619-132119 GCA_016801955.1 Conus betulinus
TTAAGATGACGCAGGCCAACAATCAACCAGTCTGACAACTGTGGGCTCTGCACACGTCCCTAAGCTGGAACACCAGTTCCACAGCGCACTCTCCATTCCTGCAACCCCCCCCCCCCCCCCCCCCCCCCCCCCCCCCGCGCTTCTTCCATCCCTCCCCCTCATTTTCCCCAACTACCCCCCCCCCCCTGCTCTCCCCAGCATCCATAAATGACCATCCAAACCGCTTGACTCGCTTCGCTCTTAGCGAGGGACAGTAAGTGGGGGAGACAGACAGAGAAGGGAGGTAATAAAAAAAAAAACTTGGGCCAGGGGGAGAGAATTGCATGGACGTCAGCGGTGATGCGTGAAGACAGGAAAGTGGCCCATTTTCTGAGGAACTGGCGATGTAAATATCCCCCCCCCCCCTTTGCATGAAAGATTTCTCTCACTTGTTTTTGTTTGTACCTTTTCTTATCAACGGTTTCCTTTCTCACACTTTCTCGCCACTGAAAGAATATAGGTGGTACTCAGAAATTGCCGGAGAACATCCAAAAACTAATGAGCAGCTAGCTTGACAAACGAACGCGTCCGTAACCAAGTCCAGTATATGGTCTGTCAGCAGACAGTGCCGAACAGGCAGGAATGTGTGGGATCGTTTAACAGATAAACAGTCTGTATCATACATGAAACATGCCGACAATGTGCTGACAATGACTGCCATCAGAATGTTTATTTCAGCAATTCGGTGACAGACTGTCACGAGTCGGCCGAATGTTCTCCCGTCCTGTAGCCAAATTAAGGGATGTTGAGTGCAGTTTCCTTGGGTTCTTCAAGTGTGCAAACTCAGGCATTGCCAGAGGGGGAATACCCGAGTCGTACACTGAAGGAGGGAGAGTTACTGGAAAGTGATTCGCATGCCCAGGGGGATAGTGACAAGTACCTGTCGACCTGCCGGCCCGCCGGTCCTTGGTGGGGAGAGTGTCCACCCCCACCACCGGCTATTCACTGAATACACCAGTGAGCCTGAGGAGGGGCGATCGTGTCAGGCGACCGTCACGGTTTGGTGACCGTCGGCCTGCAGGCAGGGCACCGTGACCATTCAGCCGTTCTTGTCCTGAGGGAGGAACACCTTTGGGGATGTTTCGGCCTGTTGAGTGCTTTGTACGTTGTTGTCTATAGAGTTTAGTCAGTACTTGAAGCATCAGTCTCGGCTTGTGGAGAAGTCCGGGCTGTTAGTGCGATGGGTAGCTTTGGGGCATCGGACATGAGTTTGAATTGTGGTGCTAGTAGCTGTGGTGTGTGTGTGTGTGTGTGTGTGTGTGTAGGTGACAGGTGATTCCATTGGTGGAATACAAATGACTCAGGGAGTTATTGGTGCAAATCGTTGTGACGTGTGTGTGGGTGTGCCAGTGATTCCATTGGTTGAACCAGTTTAATCGGGTTCTCTTTTGTTGAGAATGGATATAAGATGCTCGGAAAACCAGGAAATGGGTGACTCACTAAGGGAAAGTGAACTCATCCTGTCTTTCTGAGGGCTCAAGAAAATGCAGCGAGAAGCAAAAGTTTGCTGTCGCCTCGAAGCCGACGACGGTTTAGAACTGTCTCCTGGGTGGGGGACGTAAGACAGTGGAGGCTGCTGTAGCCTCGGAGCTGACAACGTTGGAGTATTGTCTCCCGTATGGGGACGGTAGACAACAAGACGTGTCAACCTGCTGGGACCTAGGCAGGAAGCTGCCAGACAACAGTGGGGTGTTTGCAGCAAGAGAAAACCTGTGGGAGAGGCCGACAGGAGCCCTTTCCGCGGAGAGGGCGAAGTGCAGCGGAGTCCTGGACACTCGGTCTGAGGGTGCAACGCGAGCTACGTTGCCAGTGTCCCCCAACTGGGATTGGCCAATCGGGAGGACACAACAGTGTGGCAGCTTCAGCGATCATAGTCGCACTGAGTGACGAGAGAACTGACTGGTCAACTAAAGAATGTTGGCAAAGTTATGAACGTTTTATTTGTTCTCAGTTTATAAGCGTGTAACCCGAATAGTGATACGTTGTCTTTCCTGGTTAAGTAAGAATAACTGAAGAACAGGGAGGGGATGCGATTATGAGATTATCTTATCTGTATGATGTTTACATTTTTGTATGGTACAGATAAGTGTGTTGTTTAGTGACGGGTGGGGGCTCGGAGTCAAGTTAAAATAAAATTGGATTATTTTCTATGTAATGTTACTGGTTTCCCGTCACCTTTGTGCGGGCCCGATGTGAGTGACAGAGTGCGTGTGCCTATGCGAAAGCGCATTTTGGTTGTGAAAGCGTGAATGCTTCTGTCTATACTCCCCTGCATCCCTGCATATGATAATCATTATTTTAATAACGAAGGGGAAACGTCGGAGACCCGTCACACAGACACATGAACAAGGATGGTGCTACTGTTGAGTCTTCATCACAGCACTACAATGACAGACACATCAAAAACAATGTTTGCTGTTATCTTGAATACTCGCCGCCGCATTTCTGTGACAGCCGCAAGAACGACGTTGCTGCAATCTAATGAATGACTTTCATCATGTCATTTCAATGACAGACGCATAGAACAACAAGACTCCCATATACTGCCTCGCAAAAAAGAGGAGGTGAGAGGGGAACAGAGGAGTGGGGTAGGGGATAAGACAAAGGAGGGTAAAAGGGTGGGGGGGGGGAGAGGGGGGAGGGTGAAGGGGAGCTAGATACCTTAATCCTGGTGTGTTGTGCATCAGAGTGTAGGTGTGAAAGCCTTTACATTTCTTTTAAATTGTAAAAGAATTGAGGTGTCTCAGAAAGAAAATATCCTGCTCTTTATCCATCTATTCATTTATTGCCATTCTCACCACACCAGCCTCTCCCCCACAGACACGTTGAGAGGGAAAGGAATTCAATGTGACGCTGGTGTAGGTCGTTTCTTGTGGAATAAACTAGACTGAAGCTTTCACAGAAACTTTTTTTTTTCAGGTCCCTCGTGGCATCAAGCCTCCTCCCCCCTCCCCTCCCCTTCCCCTCCCCCATCTTTCTTGCCCTTCATCCAACTGGTCCAAGCTTTTCCAGTCACACACGTTGTTTGTTTGTTCACGTTAGGGGGGGGGGGGGGGGGGGCATTATTGACGTTTGCACGCAAAAAGAGGAGAGACACACAGGCAACATAACAATTCTGCTTTTTGCTCTCTGTCTGTCTCTGTCTCTGTCTCTCTCTCTCTCTCTCTCTCTCTCTCGTGAATGAATGGATGATGGTTTGTTCATACAAGCCTCAGCCCCTCACGAAAGGGTAAACTTACAGATATAACACTTCATCATGCCAGCGAAGGAGTGCTGTTAACTATGGCTATGGCACGCACATCATGCAACACTATGAAGTAGTTACGTCACTATATAAAAAAAAAAAAAAAAACTTACACAAAAACAACGATAAATTGCGGACAATATCAGAAGAGAGAGAGAGAGAGAGAGAGAGAGAGAGAGAGAGAGAGAGACAGAGACAGAGAGAGGGAGAGAGAGAGGGAGAGAGAGACTGACAGAGAGTGACAGAGACATAGAGAAAGAGAGAAAAAAGAGAGAGAGAGAGAGAGAGAGAGAGGCAGACAGACAGAGACAGAAAGAGAGAGTGACAGAGAGAAAGAGACGGAGACAAAAACAGAGAGAGAGAGAGAGAGAGAAGGAGTGAAACAGAGAGAAGGTGCGGGGGAAGACCGTTCACTCCCCCCCTCCACCCCCCCCCCCCCATTCCCGCCCCAACCTCTATCTTCGTCCAAAGGATGACGCAGACAACCAACCAGTCTGACGACCTACTGGGCGTTGCACTGGTCCTGAATATGAAGACCAATCCCATAGCGTTGTCTTCCGGCCACATGCCACAATTAGGATTTTGCACCAACACACTACATCATTCATGTCAGCGTAAGTCTGAGACAGCAATTTAATGTTAAGCTGATAACTGATGAAAAGAACAACTCCCCCCACCAATTATGTGCCCCCCTTTTTTTGGAGTCGGGGTGGGGGATTTTCACCAATGAAATCACCACTAACATCTTCAAACGCATGACTTTCCCTTAGTTGACGTCACATTTCAGGCCTTTGCAACTCATCCGTCACCCGATCTTTGCGCCAGCTGGAAGCGCCTGATAGTCCCGTTCCTTTGATTTGAATTTTGTCTGTTTGGAACTCCCTGGCTTGTACCTTGATGGCCATGTGAAAATAAAAATGAGGAGAATCAACTTTCTGACACAATAAAAATTCTTAAGTAATCTAATTGCGCCAGTCTATAAATAGTCGTGAGCAAGGCCTTGGCGCATTAATTTTTAGTGTGTACAGCCTCTCTTCCCACCCACTTTCCAGCACCCCCCCCCCCCCCCTTCCCTCCCCATCCTCTCCGCCTCTCCCCTACATCCACAAATGACTATCGTGGACTCGGCTCGCTCCTTGGTTTTACGACTGACCATGAGCGGGACAGGGAAGGGAGATAAGTTGGACAAGGGGGGGACTTGGCAGAGTATATATACCTCCGTTTGCATCCAAGGTTCCTCCTCACAGACTCTCTTCCTCCCAAAGAACACCGCTACAAGAATACAGATGGTGCTGCAGACTCTGAAAATTCCTGGAGTACATCCAACTGTCAGCAAAGCACTTGCCTCACATACTCTCAAGACAAACTACTTCTTCTTCAGCGTGCCAGTATCTGGTAGAATGTGAACTCGTTTCACCCTGTTGGGACACTCACATTATACTCGAAAAGTATAGTCAGTGCACTCCGACTTCGTTGAGTGCAGAATTTGTGGGAAGACGTTGTGGGAAAAAGATAGATAACAGATACGGTAGACAAAAAGGACAGTAGACGACAGTACAGCAAAGGAGGAGACAGAGTTACTGAGAGCGAAAGGAAAAGGGGACGCTACTAGCACAGAATGTCCAGAAGGTGGAGGAACGGTCTGTACGAAGTCCCCCCCCCCCCCCCCCCCCCCCCCGGTATCCCGATGGGGGATCACAACAAACAAAATCCTGTGTGCGGCATTGCAGTCCACCACAGACAGGGTGATATGACTCTTCACTAACAAATGAGAAAGCATTTCAGATCACTTTATACTCATATACATTTTCATCCCCTTACCTGCAGGTCACGGAGATGCTGGCTCCGACACACATCAACAACGATACTGCGGTTATCTGCTGTCTATCAGAGCATTTCACTGACAGACGTATAAATGGCTATAACGGTAAAACAAAACATCGGGCATCATCCGTGTTCCATAATGAACATACGTACAAACTTTCAGAAAGATCGGCCAAGTACTTTCTGACATATTCCATAGAGAAGAAAACCTTTATGGGCCGTTGTAACCATTAGTAACAGATATAACGGTAAAATAAAACATCGGGCATCATCCGTGACCCATAATGAACATACCTACACATTTTCAGAAAGATAGGCCATGTACTTTCTGAGATATTCCATAAAGAAGAAAAACCGTTATGGACCGTTATAGCCGTTAGTAACGTCTATAACGGTGAAATAAAACATCGGGCATCATCCGTAACCCACAATGAACATACCTACAAATTTCCAGAAAGATCGGCCCAGTAGTTTTGTCTGGAGCGAATGGAACACATTTTGACCACGGACAGACAGACAGACAGACAACATTTCTTCGTTCCCATTGTAAAGTACTCCCGTTCTATAAGAATTGGGAGTACAAAATATATTGCTGTTGTGTCTGTGTTCATCCTACTATTTTGATGACATGTGTATGGAAAACGATGCTGCTGCTATCTCTGTGTTCATCACAGCATTTTAGTGACAGACACGTGAACAACGGTACTTCTGCTTTCTAGATGTAATTAAGGGGAGTTCAGTGAGAGACGAATCAACAACAATGTTGCTACTATCTCCCTGTTCATCATAGTATGTTACTGACAGACACATGAACGACGATGCCGCTACTAAGTGTACATAATGCCATTTCAGTGACACCAAGAACTATTTGAATGTTCATCATAATGATATTTCAGTGACAAACACCAGGAACTGTTTGAATGTTCATCATAATGATATTTCAGTGGCAAACACCAGGAACTGTTTGAATGTTCATCATAATGATATTTCAGTGACAAACACCAGGAACTGTTTGAATGTTCATCGTAATGATATTTCAGTGACAAACACCAGGAACTGTTTGAATGTTCATTGTAATGATATTTCAGTGACAAACGCCAAGAACCATTTGAATGTTCATCATGGCATTTCCGTTGGCTGACAAAGTGTCAACTTGAAACACCCTAGCTCTGGGATCGCCTTGCGGGTTGTCCAGAGGTTCTCTGCTTCAACAGACTGTAACTCTGCCGTGTACGTGTAATTGAGGAAGGGGGTGGGAGGGGGTGGGTGGGAATGGGGGCAGTGTCGTTGTTCTGTGCATTTTGGGGGGGAAAAAATGTCTTTTTCACACGTCACAACTAACAGAAATGAAACAATGTTTCTCTGTCTGTCTGTCTGTCTATCTGTCTGTGTACCTATCCGCCTATCTGTCTGTCTGTCGTCTATCTATCTATTTTATATCTATCTGTCTATCCATCCATCCATCCCCATCAGTGCCTCCCTCCCTCCCTCTATCCATCTATACAAAGCAATACTCCCAAGCTGCTGCCAATAACTACCTGGGGAATATTGTATACTACGCATTTTTGATGTCTACTGTCTGTAACCTCTGTAGAAGACATATTTGTCGAAAACTTCACTTGCTTGTATTCTACTGCGTATTGAATAAGACTGTACTTTCAGTTCTGTTTTGTGTGGTCATTGGCACTTCGGCACACACTTTTAACAAACGTATTATCAGCGACAAGCCACGAGACTGACCGACTTTGCTGTGGCACTTCGGCGCACATGTTTGTTTAACAAAAGTAATGTCATCAACAAAAGCCACGAGACTGACCGATTTTGCTGTGGCACTTTGTGGCAGATGGGAGCAGCTTCACTTTCAGTTTGTCGGTCATGTCTTCCGCACCAGTTGAGTTGTTTCACAAAACGATCCAATTCTCAAGGAAAAAAAAAAACAACCAAAAAAACCCCAACTGGCCCTGGCCCTGTCAGTCCTTGCTTATTCACCGTTATGTCGGCAAGTGAGGCGAAATGAGGGGAAGGCAGTGCGGAGGGGTGGCACCATCCGCAGACTCTGACCACCCAGCTCTCTCCTTGCTTCCAGACTGTCAGAGCACACTGGGCATCCAGAACCTATCCGTTCCATTTTCACATACACACGCACACACACGCGCGCGCGCGCGCGCGCACACACACACACACACACACACATATAAATATATATATACAAAGTATATATATACACGGTGAGGTGTATTATGTACAGTGGAGGGGTGGGGAGAAGAGGGGTAGATAGATGTGCAGGATATGGAGAAGAATGGAGAAAAAAAAAGGGCATCATGGATGCATAGTACCACTGGTTTGGAGGGGGGTTGTGGGGATGGAGGCAATGGATTAAAGGATGGGGAGTG
>JADBJO010002038.1:152119-159619 GCA_016801955.1 Conus betulinus
GCTGAGGAATAAAGCGTCAGAGGCGGAGAGGGAGGAGGTGGGGTGAGAAAGGGGGTCTAGGGGGAGGGATGGGAAGGGGGAGGAGAAGATGGAGGGGAAGGAAGGCAGGGGAAGAGAGAGTGAGAGGGGGGGGGGGGGGGTTACGTCTGTATGTATGTAGACATATAGATTGACTTGGCAGGAGAGTCAGGCCAAAGAAATTCGCAGGACGATGTTCCTGATCAGACGTATGGGCGCCAAAAAGTGTCAAAATCATACAATTACCAGTTTCTTCCTGGAAGCAAAATCGTCCTGATTTTCATCAAGAATACAGTAACTGTTCCTGTTTTTTTTTTTTCGTGGACAGGACTGATGCTATGTTATGATCCACTGCTGTCGTTTTTTTTTTTTTTTTTGTCTTAGTATGTTAAATAAGCACAACAGCTACGAAAATAAAAATGTTGATTCACCAAAAGCACGGAACCAAACATTTAAGTACACTTTCTGTGCATGTGTACAGAAAGTATCCATGCTATTTACGCGGACTGTAGAACTAACAAACAACAAAAACACACAGACACACTGACAGACACCCACAGACAGACAGACAGACAGACAGACAGACAGACACAGACTCTCTCTCTCTCTCTCTCTCTCTCTCTCTCTCTCTCTCTCACACACACACACACACACACACACACACACACACACACACACACACACACACACACACACACACACACACACACACACACACACACCACACACACACACACACACACACACACACACACACACACAAAACCCTGCTTTGCAAAGGCGTAAAATGCTGGAAGTAACTGCCCTTATTACCGCTTTTCTTGCTGGCTGCTTACCAGAGTCATAGTCTTTGTTTTTTTTTTCCCTGGTTACTCATTCTTAGATATATTTTTACAGCGTCAAACACCAGACGGGAAAAAAGGAAACAGAAAAATATTGTCATCACGTCAAAAATGACCCTTTTCCCACGTTGATAATCATCATTTTGAGTACTCGTAGTTTCCTAATAGTCAACGTTACAGTCGCAAAAAACAAAAAAATAAAGCAGAAGAAAAAAATCCGCCTCCCCAAAAAAAGCAACAACAACAACAACAAAAACAAAAACTAACAAACAAAAAACAAAAACCAAACACAGCCCAAAATCCAACAACAACAACAAGAACAAAACAAACACACAAACTAACCATAAAAAAGAAATAAAGAAACAAAAGTAATTGTGAGCTTTTGGGGCCAATGTAATCCCATACAGAAGCTTGGAGCCGAGTGAGCGATTGCCCAATAGAAACGGTGACAGGACAATTTATTTACCCCTTCCTTTGTGTCCGGCCGATGGTTGCGAGGCCAGAGTGCGATCGAAGGCCAACACACTCACACATCTTCTGGATGGCACTAGCAAAGTAATGCAGTTTACACACACACACACACACACACACACACACACACACCCTATCTATGTGTCCATCGATCTATCTATGTATCTATCTATGTATCTATCTATCTATGTATCTATCTATGTATCTATCTATCCACCTATCTTTCCATCCATCCATCTACAACAATTTATCCATCCATCCATCCATCCATCCATCTATCATCCACCCATCCATCCATCTATCTATGCAGCTATTCACCCATCCATTTATCCATCTATATATACCAAACCATCTATCTATTATCCATTCATCCATCCATCCATGTATTCATCTCTATGTATGTATGTATGTATGTATGTATGTATGTATGTATGTATGTATATGTATGTATGTTGTGTTTTATCTATCTATCTATTTTATCTATCTATCTATCTACTCCCTTAATTTGGTGGAGAGTCACTGGTGCACCATGAGAAACAGTTCCCTCCAGTTCTGTCGATTCAATGGCAAGTCTCGGGTCTCCGCAAATGTTTCCCCCGTCCACTGTGCAGAGAGGTCAGTCCCTCGTTCTCTTCGGTCTTTTCCTCAGTCTCCCTCCGTCAATATTTCCCAGAAAACCGTTTCAGCAAACCCGTTGGATATTGTTACATAGCCATACCAACAATTTGCTTTTTGTAACTGGTCAGCCAATCAGTCATTCCCCTGATCGCTGGGGTTGTTGGTGGGACGTGATGAGGCAGCCGCCGTTTCTCTCCAGGCTCTTCTGTTTGTAGCATACGTGAGGAGATCTGGTATGGTCATTTTGGTCCAGTCCTGTGTGTTTTCGGACCAACTCTTTCTCTGCCGTCCTCGTCCGCGCCCTCCTTCAACAGTCCCTTGGTTTTGGCCATGCCATCTTCCGTCGTTTGACGGTTGCCAGAAGTGGTTCGTGGGACACATCTAGATTGGTGACCAGGTTCCGCACATAATCATTGGTCTTGTGTTCTTTGTAGGAGATGCAGAGTAGTTTCCTCAGGCACCTGGTAACTGGTACATGAGGTTAAAAGATTGTACAAGTAGTCTGGGCTAGTACCAACACCACAAAAGGGAAAATCAGGACTCAAAAGCACCCGCAACATTCTTCACGGCAAGAGGCAGCGAATCATGGCCAAGAAACAACAGTGCCACTCGGAACATGCAGGCAGAGTCTGCTGGACGGGGCAGATGACTGGAAGTGCACTGCAGACCTCCCAGAATGGAAGAGTCACCCAGAGATCATCAGCAAGAGTGGCATGAGACCAGACATAGTAGTCCACTCTCAGTCAACCAAGCAGCTGATCATGATCGAGCTCACGGTGCCATATGAGAACAGAATGGAGGCAGCTCAAATCTACAAGACTGAAAAGTATGCTGATCTGGCAAACAGCCTGAGGAGAGAAGCTATCAGGTCAAAGTCCTCACTGCAGAAATTGGAGCTAGGGGGTTTGTAGGAACGTCTGCATACAGCCTCACGAAACAGCTCTCAGTTGCAGGGAGGGAAAAACCAGAGTCCTGAAAGCAATGGCAGAAGCAGCAGAGAGTGTGTTCAAACTGGATCTGGTCAAGGAGGAACAAAAGTGAACTTCATAAGGCTTAACTTTCCTACAAATATCAGGTGTCCCAGTGGCTCGTGTGGTTAGTGCGCGAGTCATTAAGTGGAAAATGAGCATGTCCAGAGGGGCATGGGTTCGAATCCCAGCCATGGCTTGTCCCGAGATGGGAAAAAAAAAAAAGGGGCAGCAGAGGGACATCCGGAGTCATGAACCGGGTGTGTCCAACCCCCCTAGAGTGTCAGGAGATAAGGGCCGAAACACTTGCTTGAAGGGGGGCTTCTCTTCTGAGGACTCTCTGCTGCCACGCTCTCCACGAGTTTCTTTCTACTTGTCTCCTACCCTAATGACCGTAGACGCAGTGATCTTTAACAAGCTCTCCGTATCTGAGGCACAGCATTATGAAAGGCGGAGCCCATCCCAGTCTTTTCTCTGCGTAAACTTTTACCTGACCTGAATCAAGTACATATTTACTGCTCGGAGGACAGAGGGTGTTTTCAAGTCGGAAAAAAAAAAACCCGACCCCACCAGTGGTTCGAATCACTACGGGTTTCTAATCAGCCGGGTTTCGCTGATGAGTCCCAGCAAGGGACGAAAGTTCACTCCGGATAGGCGACACATATGGCTCTGCTTTGAAGGTAGGCTTTGATGGCCCCACCCCCCTATGCTGCTACTGAATGGGTTAATATCTATCTGGTATCTATGCCCCTTTTTTCTTTTTTTTTTCTCCCTTCCCCCAACATCTTTTTTTTACTGAGGGGATAAATTTCAGCCAGGTTATGGATTCAATGCGGGGGGTGGTGGTGGTTGGTAATGGTGGTGGTGGCTATGGTGGTGGTGGTGTGGTGGTGGTGGTGGTTCGTTATCATGCATCTGTTTCCTCCCAATAGTTATTTGCTCAGCACTATCATCGCTTGGTTTATCGGCGGGAGATGGCATCTCTAGGAGATCCAAGTAAAGAGTGTTCTGCGACAACGTTTAGCTTACTGTCGGTGCCGATGTGACGGACAGTTCTTGGGTTATTCCACAGTGGAACTGACCACTCTGACCGTTGGCATGTTTGGATCTTTTTATATTCAAACGATCTTCAATCATTCGCTCAAAGATTAGCCCTCTTATGGACTATTCCTCACACACTTGTTTATTTTTGTCGTGCAACGTATTTCCTTCTTGTCCTTATCGTTTCAGTTGTCTAACCTTCGCGGATTGCTTTGGGTGGAGGGAGGGGGAGGGGGAGGAGAAGGGGGGTCTTTGGAGTTTCATTTGACGTCAGGGGAAGACCGATATAATCAGTCGGATTACGAAGAGTTGATGAGTCCGAATCCGGGGACGAAAAGTAACTATGGGAAGACAATATGAGGGGTTCCTTTTTTAAGACAGATTTTTTATGCATAGTCTCCCTTTCTGCTGCTAGTGAAGGGTTACTATTCACATTTTAGCACCCTCTTTTTTCATCCTTATTTTGTTCCTTTTCCTCCTTTTCCAAACCGGTTTGTTTTTTCTCCCTTTCTTTAAATATTTCCCGTGTCATTGATTACTGACGGAGGAACTGTTAACCCGTGCTAGTTTCCCCCTCATTTCTTACATGTCCAGTGATCTCCTTTCAAGTTCTGTAGCCGCAAATGGGGTCAAAGAAAAAATGCGGGGAAAAAAAATCTAACGTTTCTGACGTTTTGCTTCATTAGGGATGGCCTTAAGGGGGCACCAGTCACACACACACACACACACACACACACACACACACACACACACACACACACACACACACACACAAACGCGCGCGCGCATGCATACACGTATCCCCCCCCCACACACACACACACACAGGCACACACACACATACACATAAACGCGCGCGCGCATGTACACACGTACCCCCCCCCCCCCCCCCACACACACACACACTGAGTTTCATATATGTTTCACATATCCCTGATGCAGCTGGATTGCACATCTTGTCATTGTGATTGATGGATATCCGTGAATTACTGACATGTGTCACATTCCATAACATTTTCTTTATTAATGTATTCACGGGGTGAAGGGAGGGGGGGGGGGGGGAAGGAGGCAATGATGTGAAAGTATGAATTTGGAGAGAAGAAAAGTCAAAATATCCTGTGCAAGAGGAATTAAGAAAAAAAAAGAAAACAGAGAAAAAAATGCAAAACAAGCAAATAAGAAAGAAAGAAAACAAGAAAGAAAGAATGAAAAAAACTGAAAAAGAAAGAAAGCAAGAACGAAAGAAAGAAAGAAAGTAAGAAAGAGAGAAAGGAATAAAAGAAAAAAAAAAAAGAAAAAGAAAGAAAAGCAGGAAAGAAAGTAAGAAGAAAAAAGCAAGAAAGAAAGACAGAAAAGAAAAAGACAGGAAAAAGAAACAGAAAGAAAGAAAGAAAGAAAAGAAAGAAAATGCGTGTCGTTGTTAGCTTAACAATGAAAACAAAAACACACCAGACATGGATTGCAGAGGGAAGCCTTCCGATTGGTTTGTTAGTTAGCAGGGCGGTTGCGCTAATACAATCATTGTTATGTCAAATAACAAGCACTCGCAGAGCTAGAATCCCTCCACTCCTCCTCATGACCCCAACCATCAACATTAGGGGCAAACATCAACATCAACAGTGGTGGAAACATCGACATCAACACTGGGGAGACACCAACATCAAACTGCGGGAAACATCAACATCAATAGGGGGGGGGGGGGGGGGGGTATTAACATCAACACTGAGGAAACATCAACATCAACTCTGGGGAAACATCAACATCAATAGGGGAACATCAACATCAACACTGTTGAAACATAACATCAACACTGGGGAAACATCAACATCAATACAGGGGGGACATCAACATCAACATTGGGGGGGAAACAACAACATCAATATTGGGGAAACAACACCAAGGCTGGGGAAACAACAACATCACTATCGGGGAAACAACACCAATGCCGGGGAAACAACAACATCAATATCGGGGAAACAACACCAAAAAAAGAGAAAAAACAACATCAATATCAGGGGAAACAACAGCAAACCTAGGGAAACACAACATCAAATCAGGGAAACAACACCAATACTGGGGAAACAACAACATCATATCGGGGAAACAACACCAAAAAAAGAGAAAAACAACATCAATATCAGGGAAACAACAGCAAACCTAGGGAAACAACAACATCAAATCAGGGAAACAACACCAATACTGGGAAACAACAACATCAATATCGGGGAAACAACACCAATACTGGGGAAACAACAACATCAATATCGGGAAACAACACCAAAAAAAGAGAAAAAACAACATCAAATCAGGGAAACAACAGCAAACCTAGGGAAAACAACACATCAAATCAGGGAAACAACACCAATACTGGGGAAACAACAACATCAATATCGGGGAAACAACACCAATGCTGGGGAAACAACATCATCAAGATCGGGGAAACAACACTAATACTGGGGAAACAACAACATCAATATCGGGGAAACAACACCAATACAAGAGAAACAACAACATCAATATCAGGGAAACAACACCAATGCTGGGGAAACAACATCATCAAGATCGGGGAAACAACACCAATGCTGGGGAAACAACAACATCCAGATCGGGGAAACAACACCAATGCTGGGGAAACAACAACACCAGTGCTGGGCGTTCTGGGTGTGACTCTAAGCTTTCGTTTCCTGTCCAAATCTGGCGAGTCAGGACCCACACAGATGAACGCTCCTCCTGGAATCGAACAAACAAACAAAACAAAAAAACAGACAAACAGACAAACAAACAAACAAACAAAACATCGAGGACTGACCAAAACGCATAATTAAGTGGAGAACGAGGCGAAACCGGCCAAGTAAGCATTTGCATGCTGATCTCGGTTCGTTGTGTTTGGATCTCGATGTAAATTGACAAAACTGTTTACCGCCCTCTGTATTCTTCTTCTTCTTCTTCTTTCTTTCTTCTTCTTCTTCTTCTCTTCTCTTCTTTCTTCTTCTTCATCTTCTTCTCTTCTTCTTCTTCTTTCTTCTTCTTCTTCTCCACCTTCTTCTTCTTCCTCGCCCTCGTTACCCGCCTGATAGTGGTCCCCGTCGTCGGCTAGCTTATCAACATCATAAGAATTTTTTTTTTTTCTTTTCATTCGTTCTTTCTTTCTTTCTTTCTTCCTTCTTTGTGCAAATCCTGCTGTCGTAAATACATCGAAGTTTTAAATTCGGAGCATTACATCAAGACGCTAACTTTGAGCGAAAATTTAAAAAAAAAAAAAAAAAAAAAGACGAAAGATAAAACGAAGGTTTATTTAATTATCAAGATAGTGCTTGCGTTTGGGAAGATGGTGGTGGTGGAGGTGGGGGGGGGGGGGGGGGGGGAGCAGAGGTGATATGGGGGGCGGGGAGGGGGAGGGAGGACAAAAGAAAGGGAAGGGGAAGGGAGTTGGAGGGGTGGGCGGGGGATGGGGTTGGGGGCACAAATCAAAAGGAATGGAAACATAAAATTACAAAGAAAAATAAATAAAAACCCCCTTCAAATCTTCCGGAGAGCAAATT
>JADBJO010002038.1:162119-164619 GCA_016801955.1 Conus betulinus
TTTCCATCCAGACCCTTCAAAGTCATCGGTCTGTATCTTCATCATCAAATCCTATCTTTATCATAATGTGTCTCTTTCTCTCCATCCAGGCCCCTTCAAAGTCATCGGTCTGTATCTTCATCATCAAATCCTATCTTTATCATATGTCTCTCTTTCTCCATCCAGACCCCTTTAAAGTCATCGGTCTGTATCTCTTCATCATCAAATCCTATCTTTATCATAATGTCTCTCTTTTTTCATCCAGACCCTTTAAAGTCATCGGTCTGTATCTTCATCATCAAATCCTATCTTTATCATAATGTGTCTCTCTTTCTCCATCCAGACCCCTTCAAAGTCATCGGTCTGTATCTTCATCATCAAATCCTATCTTTATCATAATGTCTCTCTTTCTCCATCCAGACCCCTTTAAAGTCATCGGTCTGTATCTTCATCATCAAATCCTATCTTTATCATAATGTCTCTCTTTTTCCATCCAGACCCCTTTAAAGTCATCGGTCTGTATCTTCATCATCAAATCCTATCTTTATCATAATGTCTCTCTTTTTTCATCCAGACCCCTTTAAAGTCATCGGTCTGTATCTTCATCATCAAATCCTATCTTTATCATAATGCCTCTCTCTTTCTTCATCCAGACCGCTTTAAAGTCATCGGTCTGTATCTTCATCATCAAATCCTATCTTTATCATAATGTCTCTCTTTTTTCATCCAGACCCCTTTAAAGTCATCGGTCTGTATCTTCATCATCAAATCCTATCTTTATCATAATGCCTCTCTTTTTTCATCCAGACCCCTTTAAAGTCATCGGTCTGTATCTTCATCATCAAATCCTATCTTTATCATAATGTCTCTCTTTTCTCATCCAGACCCCTTTAAAGTCATCGGTCTGTATCTTCATCATCAAATCCTATCTTTATCATAATGCCTCTCTTTTTTCATCCAGACCCCTTTAAAGTCATCGGTCTGTATCTTCATCATCAAATCCTATCTTTATCATAATGTCTCTCTTTCTCCATCCAGACCCCTTCAAAGTCATCGGTCTGTATCTTCATCATCAAATCCTATCTTTATCATAATGTCTCTCTTTCTCCATCCAGACCCTTTAAAGTCATCGGTCTGTATCTTCATCATCAAAATCCTATCTTTATCATAATGCCTCTCTCTTTTTTCATCCAGACCGCTTTTTAAAGCATCCCCATCCACGTCTTCATGGCCCAGATCCCGTCTTTATTACACCGTCTCCCTCTTCCTGACAACATTTCCCTCTTCATTACACATGGACCCCTTCCTCTCATCTCTGTCCCCCCCCCTCCCCCCCCCTTCACCCATCTCGTTTGTTCCTAGGTGACACAGCATAGTGGCGTCCAAGGGCAATAACTGCTGCTTTCCTCGGGAAAACAGCCAGTTACCCTTGGGAAATAAAAGAGCGAACATTATGAGGAAAGCAGTCACCGTCAATGTTATTCCCGATGATCACAACTTTCGCTTGTTTGTTTGCCGTGTTTTGGTTTCTGTTTGTTTTCAGAATCAAAACTGCCTTCCGTAGGCTCATAACTTTTTTTTTCCGGTTTTCCTCATAATAATCAATGTTTGTTTTCCTATTTTTGTTAGCATAATCACGATTACCCATGTCTTCCTAAAGAAAAATGGGTATCTTCATCTTCATCTTCATCCATTAAACGTCCTCAGTCATCATGTTGACTGTTCTGACGTTTAAAAACGTGGGCTGGCGCAGCAAGAGAGAGAGAGAGAGAGAGAGAGAGAGAGAGAGAGAGAGAGAGAGAGAGAGAGAGAGAGAGAGAGAGAGAGAGGGGATGATGGTGGAAAGAGAGGAGGAGGACGCAGGGGTAGAAAGGAGATAGTGGTGGATGGGAGGTTTGTGTGTGTGTGTGTGTGTGTGTGTGTGTGTGTGTGTGTGTGTGTGTGTGTGTGTGTGTGTGTGTGTGCGCGTGCGAGCGTGCGTGCGTGCGTGCGCGCGCGCGCGCGTGTGTGTGTGTACGTGCGCGCTTGCGTAAGTGTGTGTATGTGTGTGTGTGTGTGTGTGTGTGTGTGTGTGTGTGTGTGTGTGTGTGTGTGTGTGCGTGCGTGTATGTACGTGCGTGCTAGTGCGTGCGTGCGCGCGCGTTTATGCATGCATGTGTGAGAGAGAGGGGTTGGTGGGGAGGGGAAGAGACAGATAGAGATAGAGAGAGAGAAAGACAGATAGACAGACATAAAGACAGATAGACCTGCAGACAAACAGACAGACAGACAGACACAAAGTCAGAGACAGAAAGATAGACCTTCCCAGTGGTGCATTACAAACTACTCTTCTTCGACAAAGGATGGAAAGGGATTTCATATGTGCATATGAAATTACCCAGCGTTTTCCTTTTCATGCACGATTTTTTTTAACACACGGAAACTCCGTATGACGTCCTAAGACAAGGCGCTGGAGTCACATAGAAAAAAAAGAACATCGCCTCTCACCTGACTTTGCTAAGACGGGGGAACTGAACCCTGA
>JADBJO010002038.1:169619-174619 GCA_016801955.1 Conus betulinus
AACAGCAACGCTAGTCTGAACATAGAGGGTTGATTGTAGAATTTTCGCGGTATATACTACTCTCTCTGAGTGTTTGATATACTGGACAAATGAACATAAAATGTATTTCAGATTCATATGCATTTTGGCAGTTCGGGCAGTCAAAACAGTTACGCGTTGCTTCACAAAAACGATTTGCGTGGCACTTTAGCGGTGAAACACCAAGTCTCATTCGCGTTAAATATTTTCTTAAGGTACTACTTTTTATAACAAGTAAATAATCACTGAGGCAATGGTTTTTGTTTCAATAAAGAATAAAACGAATAGCGCTCTTTCGTATTAATCTTACTGTTCCAGCCTTGGACATAACAGTCAATCAAACGTTGTCTAATTCATTCAGCCAGAAATATGTTCTCATTACCAACTCCTTGGCATTCCCACGCAAATCCGAAACCATGGCGATACAGAGTGAAACAAATAGTAGTTACCCAGTTATTCTTATTATTGTAATGAAGATTACAGAGCATGTTATAACATTTTCGAGGAAGGCGATCCTCACACATTTTTGTTAGAGATAACCAATATTTAATATTTCGAACATAAATATTTTTAAATAATGGAAACCTCCCCGTTTCACCATACACACAAGCACATTTGGTGTCTTCACACTGACGTTTAACAGTCTCTTAATCGCAAATAAATGTACCTGTTCAATGATTGAATAATCAGCGCTAAGACCCCATACTTCTGAACCGTATGTAAGTATGGGTTGTATCTGACAGTCAAAAAGCTTGAAGAACAGTTGAGGAGATTGATTACCGAGGGACCAAAGTAGTCGTAAAATACCAATTGCACCTTTCTTTGCTCTGTCAGCCATGTCCCTTAACGCATACGAAAAGGACACACACTGTTGAAAAAATTACACCCAAATATTTGTACTGGTTAACAATCTCTAAATACTGTCCATCGTAAAGCATTTTCACGAGCGGCAAGATGGCCACCTTTTCTAAAGACAACCACTTTAGATTTATCCATATTTACTATCAGTCCAAGTCTTTTCGCAGCGTTACATAAAATATTTAGTTGCTGCTGCAAGCCAATTACAGTATACGACAACAAAATTACATCGTCAGCAAAAAGCAGAATCAGTATTTGTATTTGTTTCAGGTGTAAGTGTTATTCCATGTTTTCCTTTTTGACTAATGTCATTTGTCAACTCATTAATAAACAGGGAAAATAAAACAGGGCTACAAATATCTCCTTGTTTTAATCCCTTGGGGCACATGAAAACGTCTGTAAGTTCACTACCAGCACGAACTTTTGCTTTGACAATGTTATACATACTTTGGATAGCTTTATACATTTTGCCACCAATGCCGTTTTTTCTTAGAATGGACCATAAACAGCGTCTATCAACAAAATCAAATGAGAGAGGAGAGAGAGAGAGAGAGGAGAGAGGAGAGGAGAAGAGGAGAGGACAAAGAAGTACAGAGATTAAAACTGAGGAGACAGTGAACACACACACACACACACCACACACCACACACACACACACACACACACACACACACACACACACACGCACGCAGAGAGAGAGAGAGAGGAGAGAGAGAGAGGTTGAGAGAGGAGGAGAGAGAGCGAGGGAGAGAGAGATGAGAGAGTGGAGAGGAGAGAGAGAGAGAGAGAGAGAGAGAGAGAGAGAGAGAGAGAGAGAGAAATACAGACACTGAAGATTGAGAGAAAGAGAGAGAGGGGGTAGAAATACAGACACTGAAAATGAGAGAGAGAGAGAGAGAGAGAGACAGAGAGTGACAGGGAGAGAGAGAGAGAGGGACAGAGATACAGACATTGAAAATGAGAGAGAAAGAGTACAGAAATACAGACATTAAAAAATGAGAGAGAGAGGAGACAGAAATACAGACATTTGAAAATGAGAGAGAGAGAGAGAGAGAGAGAGAGAGAGAGAGAGAGGAGAGAGAGAGAGAGAGAGAGAAGAGAGAGAGAGAGAGAGAGAGAGAGAACGAACGAACGAACGAAATTTTATATTTTACCAGGGTAATGAGATAAGCAAATTGCGCATGCTTTTTTCCACCCAGCCCTGGGAGAAAAAAAACCAAACCAAAACAAAACAAAAAAAAAACACCTGGACAACACACAAGTCAATATGACAACAAGACTAAAAAGTGAATACACTAGTCAACTTGCAAACTATAAGAACAGACTAATACTACAAAAGCAAACGACAAAATCGTGCAAGCATCCATATGCGCATGCGCGTGCGCGCGCGCGCGCGCGCGCACACACACACACACACATGAAGGAATTGATCCAATGACAACAACAACATCAACAAACTGTACAGTATTGTTTGAACATATCAATGGTCACAATGTCTCTTATATTCTTTCTTTCGTATTATATGGCATGAAGAGGAATATCATATCTAAAATATGTAGTGTACTTTATTTTAAGAGAGAGAGAGAGAGAGTGAACAGGCATACAGACATTGAAAATGTGTGTGTGTGTGTGTGTGTGTGTGTGTGTGTGTGTGTGTGTGTGTGTGTGTGTGGTGTGTGTGTGTGTGTGTGTGTGTGTGTGTGTGTGTGTGTGTGTGTGTGTGTGAGAGAGAGAGAGAGAGAGAGAGAGAGAGAGAGGAAAGATCGTAATGTTGTTTACAGGCCAGGTGACCTCTAAGGGTCATATCCGGGCTGTCACTTGGCTGTAGTCACTCTCTGCACAGCTTTGAAAAAAAAAATGTACACAAAAGGCATTACACATTTAAACTGCTTAAAAACCTGTCTTTCGGCAAAATCTTAGATTAAGACTGATGAAAACTGTTGATCTCGTTCAGAAATTAAAAAGATCGCAACAGCTGGGACACCTGTGAACAAGGTTTTCATGGAGTCTGCTGTAAAGTGTGTATATGTCACATCATGCACGTCCCAACACTCTATAACATAAGAACATGTTTCATAGTGAGCGTCCCCCGCCTTGGCTTAAGGCTGTGTCAGGCCAACCGACATAGGCTAGAACACCAAGGCTACATCGAAATGTTGTTATGCTGTTCATAGTTATGCGGGGATTGTCTTCAGTTGCGACAAGCTCCTAGCATAACATTATCAGTCTCCGAGATCCCCCGAAGTCGGAGAGTGTGGCTGCCCACGTGGCGGGGTAATCAAAAAACGGTCACACACATAATGTTCTCATCCCCAGCTGATGCATATGTACCCATAGTGTTCAAGTACTTCGGCTGTTCGGATGATCCCTGGAGTCTTTTAGTCAGGGTACGACGACAACAACAACATAGTGAGCCAAACACCCCAGGGAATGTACCACGAAGCTTCTTCACCTTCCGAGAGATATTTGTGGGCTAAAACGGGTAACATGTGCGTAAATGAAAAAAAAACAACACAAAACAACTGTTTATTCTTTACGTCTGTCAGTGTCACATCGTAAAACCTCCGTAAAGCTTGCGAGGATTTGAAAGAGTTTTGTAATCCGTCTGAATATATTCCATTCCTCTTGCCAGAGGTCTTTTGACTTAAGGCTGAGCAGAGTACGTGCTAAATGTGTGTGTGTGGTCCTTTCCCCCCTTCAGTTAGCACTCTAACGTGATAATTCTTTACAGATAAGGTTCTAAATACGGGTGTGGCACGTTAAAGAAATTCAACGTCAAGGGACTTAATCTACCACACGTTAATGAAAAGATTAGCTAGGCCTCTCCTCTCTCTCTCTCTCTCTCTCTCTCTGCTTAGTTTCACACCAGTGTCTGTATCTGTTTCTTCTTCTTCTTCTTCTGTTCTTCTCTCTCTCTCTCTCTCCCCCCCCTCTCTCGCTCTCCTTAGTTTTCACTCAATGTCTGTATCTGTTTCTTCTTCTTCTTCTTCTTCTTCTCTTCTTCTTCTCTTCTTTTTTTCTTCTTCTCTTCTTCTTCCTCCAACTCCTCTCTCTCGCCTCTCTCCCGCCCCTTCCTCCCTTAGTCCCCATCCTTTCCTATAATCCATACCCTGAAGAAGTCACTACAAGAGGAGTGACCTTGCCGTCTGCTTACGATCCCATTACCGCCATATCTACGTGTACTGCTTAAAGAGAAGAAAAAGAAAATAATCTATTAATGTCAAGAAGCTAAACGAAAAGATTGAGAGAAAAAAAGCTTTTCCGTTTACAGATTATCTTCTCCTACGGGGGGCAGACTTGGATATAGCCCTCATCAATACATAGAAATCATGTAAAATGGAGCAAGCTGTCATCTAGATACGAACGTATTGCTATGATGACTTTACTCTGAAAGAAAGCAGCTTGTCAGCTTGAGGAACCGTCAGCACTATCACGAAGTTCCGCAGAACTGTGAACAACTGTTGTTTTGTGAATGACCCCGTGACTGTCATCAAATCACACAAACAGGAGAGGGAAAAAAAAAACAAACAAACAAACCTGTCTCTGACTCGGTCATCTCCAAGATTTCCAGAATGCGACACGAAGAGAAACAAAGAATTGAATGCCTTGTTACCATCCCCACACTTTAATGAATTGCACAATGATGATGATGATGATGATGATGATGATGATGATTGATGATGATGATTATGATAATGATGATGATGATGATGATGCCATTATTATTGTGATTACTGTATGATTATGATACCATTGCTATTATTATTATTATTCAGTAGTAGTAGTAGTAGTAGTAGTAGTAGTAGTCGTAGTAGTAGTAGCATTACTATACCTTAAAGTTATCATCATAGTAATCAACATCTCCTTCCCTCCAGCCCCATCCTTCTTCTCTGTACTTCTATTCCACCGTTTTCTTTTTTCCACCGACACTACAGGTTTTTTCCCCCCCCACTTTTTTTGCGTTTTCATTTCTTTCATTCTTGATGTCCCGTCTTCTGTTTCGCCTTAGCGGCACTGCACCCACGCCGTTCATTCCGACCCCCTGTCCACAGCCACAGCCCGGCCCGGCCCCGCTGCAACCCCAACACCGGTCATCCATAGGGAGCAGTCAATAAAAAAAAAAA
>JADBJO010002038.1:187119-197130 GCA_016801955.1 Conus betulinus
GTTCATTATTGGAAGCTAGAAGTAAACTTAATCTGAAAAGACTTTGGAAATCTGTAGTATTTTAAATGTATATAACGTTTTTCTTATTTCGTTTAGTAAAGGACAGCACAGAACAAAATGCACTTCATCTTCTTTCTCTTTTTTACACAATGGACAAATCAAATCAACAGGGGTATGTTATTTTGTATCGACATCTATGCACAGCAATATCTGACATACCCAGTCTGAATCTTGTAATAATCTTGGATGTGTCTGTCTAGATTTACACGTTAACGTTAACATTTTATCGATTGCTATTGCGCAAAAAAAGTCTTATACACTAAACCTGTCACTGGTTCTTGACATGGAAATCCCATTCTTGCCATCTGCAAAGTACAATTCTTTCTTTAAAGTCAGTGGGGGTGGGGGAGGAGACAATGAGAGAGAGAGAGAGAGAGAGAGAGGAGAGAGAGAGAGAGAGAGAGGAGAGAAGGGTCAAGAGCGGTGTGGGGGGGGGGGGGGCACAGGGAGGTGGGGTGTGGGTAGGATGGTGGTGGGGGAGAGCGATGGGGACAGAGAGGGGTCAGAGGGAATGATGGCGGACGACGTCCAAGCAAGGCAGGACCGTTATCACCAGAGGCCATCTCCGCCCCATGTCAGTCGTTGACTCACACACATGATCAACGACCGACCAACTATCCCACCACTCTTCCTCTCTCCCTCAGAGGCTGCGTCCCATCTACCCCTGGCAACCCCCATCTACCGCCTCTCCTCTTGCTTGAAGGACAGAGACTGCGGACAGAAGAACGAAAAGAGAAGAGAAGAGAAGAAGAAGAAGAAGAAGAAGGAGGAGGAGGAGGAGGAGGAGGAGGAGGAGAGAAAGAAGAAGAAGAAGAAGAAGAAGAAAGAAGAGGATGAGAGGAGGAGGAGGAGATGGAGGAAAAGAAGAAGAAAAAGGAGGAGGAACGAGGGAAGAAGGAGAGGAGGAGAAGAAGAAGAAGCAGAAGAAGAAGAAGAAGAAGAGGAGGAGGAGGAGGAGGAGAGAAGGAGAAGAAGAAGAAGAGGAGGAGGAGGAGGAGGAGGAGGAAGAGGAGGAGTAAGAAAGAGAAGGAGGAGGGAGGAGGAGGAGGAGGAGGAGGAGGAGGAAGAAAGAAGAAGAAAGAAGCAGAAGAAGAAGACGAAGAAGAGGAGGATAGAGGAGCGGACGTGGAAGAGGAAGAAGAAGAAGAAGAAAGGAAGGAAGAAAGAAAGGAAGAAAAAAGCAAAAGAAAGAAAGAAAGGAAGAAAGAAAGAAAAGAAAGAAGAAAGAAAGTAGGTTTGAAAGAAAGAAAGTAGGAAAGAGGAAGGAAGAAAGATAGTAAGAAGAAAGAAAGAAAGGAAGGAAGAAACGAAAGGAAGAGAAAGAAAGACACAAAGAAAGACAAGAAGAAAGAAAGATAAGAAAGAAAGATAACAGCAAAACGAACTCGCGTCCAGCTCTCCTTGCCTTTCTCAGCTGCGCACTGGCGATCTTCTCAGCACAGAATCAACGGGAAAGGAAGGGCAAGTAGGGACGCGTTGGGCTTTGGAACGGGGGAGGGTGGTGGTGGAGAGGTGATGGGGGGGGGGGGGGGGGGGGGGGGGGGGGGGGGGGGGGGGGTGGGGGGGGGGGGGGGGGGGGGGGGGGTGGGGGGGGGGGGGGGGGGGGGGGTTTACGGACTTATGGGGAATGGGTTACGGACTATGAGAATGTTCCCGTTCCACTCCCTGTCCGTATTAGCTAGAGCTAATTTTCCGGCAATGATCAGTGACGCTGCTCCATGGCTGTATTCATAGTCACGTTGTTTTGTAGCCCGGTTGACCACGAGGGCCCGCATCAGAGCATCCGTTCTCTCCCTTTCCCAACCCCCACCTCCCTCCCTCCCCATCTTCCGTCCCTCTCCTCTCCTCTTTCTCTTTCTTAATTTAAGCATAGGTCAATTTGTTGGTTTTATTTATATAATATATATCTTTTTTATATATGTGTCATCAGTGCCGTTATCTTTTAAAACTGACCTCAATGTCTTTAAAGTTGTCATATTTGTCCTTAATGCTGTCTTTGTTGCCGTCAATGTTGCCCTTAAGTCCTCTATCATGTTGTCCGCACAACAGGCAAGTTAGGGCAAGCCAAGGCAAAACAGAGAAAGGCAAGGTAGCGGCAAGGCAAGGTCGGAGCAAGCCATGCAAGCCCAGGCAGAGGTAAAGGCAAGGCAAACCAAGAAAAGCACAGGCAAGGCAAATCAGAAAAGCACAGGCAAGGCAAATCAAGAAAAGCATAGGCTAGGCAAATCAAGAAAAGCATAGGCGAGGCAAATCAAGAAAAGCACAGCAAGGCAAATAAAAAAAAGCACAGGCAAGGCAAATCAAGAAAAGCATAGGCGAGGCAAATCAAGAAAAGCATAGGCGAGGCAAATCAAGAAAAGCATAGGCGAGGCAAATCAAGAAAAGCACGGGCAAGGTAGGTATAAGGCAAGGCAAAGAACCGAAGCAAAGCAAGGCGAATCAAGGGCAAGACAAGACCAGGAAAGGCAAGGCGAAGTAAGGCGAGGGAAGGGAGGCAAGGCAAGGGCAGGCAAGACAAGACAAGGTGAGACAAGACAACCGGAGGCAGATGGAGACAAGACATGATGACACCACCAGGCAGGGGGGAAGCAGGCCCGCACCACACCAGACCGGACCAGGCATGAAAAGGCAAGGCAAGGCAAGACAAGACAATGCAAGACAATTCAAGACAAGGCAATGCAAAACAAGACAGTGCAATGGAAGACAATGCAAGACAAGACAGTGCAATGCAAGACAATGCAATGCAAAACAATGCAATGCAAGACAATGCAATGCAAGACAAGGCAGGTCAAGACGAGACAAGGCAATGAAATGCAAAACAAGACAAAGGAAGACAAGACAATGCAATGCAAGACAATGCAATGCAAGACAAGGCCACGCAGGACAATGTAATGCAAGACAAGACAATACAATGCAAGACAAGCAAGTCAAGGCAAGACAAAGCAATGCAAGTCAAGGCAAGGCAAGGCGAAACAAGGCAATGCAATGCAAGACAAGACAAGTCAAGGCAAGACAACCAAACAAGGCAATGCAATGCAAGTCAAGGCAAGACAATGCAAGTCAAGGCAAGACAAAAAACAGGCAAGACAATGCAAGTCAAGGCAAGACAAACAAGGCAAGACAAAACAAGACAAGTCAAGGCAAGGCAAGGCAAGGCAAGACAAGACAAGTCAAGGCAAAACAAGACAAGTCAAGACGTTTGCAAGTCAAGGCAAGAAAAGACAAGGCAAGCCAATGCAATGCATGTCAAGGCAAGATAAGGGCAATGCAATGCAAGTCGAGGCAAGGCAAGCGCGAAACGAGCTAAGAAACATTCCTTTCTTTGGCGAGATAAAAAAAAAAACCCACAACCCTCCTTTTTTTTTTTCCCTTTTCTTTCTTTTCCATTTCTTAGTATTTTCTTTTCTTTTCTTCTTCTTCTTCTTTTTTTTTTTTTAACCTTTTCCTCTTCTTGTCTTGATATCTAGTCCTATTTTGTGTGAGGCAAAGCGTCCATTGACACGACTGGCAAGTCATAGTGGAATGATGCATTTAGTCTGCCAGTTACGTAGCGAAGAGTGCTTTTACACATTGTGGGCTTTTGTTCAGGGTGAGTCTCGTCCACATTTCAGTTGCACTTGGGAAAGGGCTTTATTATTATTTATTTCTTTTTTTTTTGCCCACAGAGAACGTGACAGAAAAATGACAATGGCAGTACAGATGAAGATTGGTGAGGTATGGTATGAATGTCAAGACGCTGCAGTTCAATGTGCAAGAAAAGACAGTGGGCAAGCAAATAGCAAGCATGTCACAAGGCGACAAGATGAAGGCAATTTGCAATGCAAGTCGACGGAAAACGAAAGCAAGCGCCCGAAACGAGATAAGAAACATTCTTTCTGTGTGCGACAGTGATTAAAAAAACACCCCACAACCCTACTTTTGTTTTCCTTTTCTGGCTTTGTCCATTCTTATTCTGTTTATTTTCTTCTTCGATTCTCTTTTTTTGGTGAACCGTTAATATTTGTGTTGATATCAGTCCTATTTTGGGCGCGATGTGCAAAGTCGGCCATTGACACGCACGGCAAGTCATCGTGGACATGATGTCATGTAGGCTGACCAGTTACGTTAGCGAAAGGTGCTTTTACATCATTTGGGTTTTGTTCAGGTGAGTCTAGGCAACATTTCAGGCACTCTGGTAAAGGGATTAATGCTTATCTTCTTTTGCACCACATCAAAGAGAACGTGACAGACGCAAATGACAATGGCAGTACGATGAATATAGAGTGAGGATAGAGGTATGAATTTGTGCGTGAGGTGTCCCGAGTGAGGTGGTGGAGTGCGAGAAGAAGCGCGGTTTGTGTTCAGGATGTGTGTAGTGTGTGATGACGATGGTGTGGGTGCTAGTGGGTGTGTAGTGATGTGGGTGTGTTGAGGTGGTTGTTTGTGTGTGTGTGAAGTGATGTGTGTGAGGTGTGGTTGTGTGTGTGGATGTGTGCTAGTGTGATGTGTACCCCAAAACTCGTTGTGTGAGTAGTTGTGTGTGGTGTGGGTGGGTGGTGTTTTGTGTGTGTGGTGTGAGGTGTGGTGTGGTTTGTGTGGTTGTGGTGTGTGTTGTGTGGTGTGTGTGTGTGTGGTGTCAGAGAAGGTTGTTGTGGAGGTCATTCCTATGGTGTGTGTTGGCACCTCATACACACGGTGGCGTGGTGGTGTGAGCCTCTCTGCTCGCTAGGAGTAAACAGCTCTCATCTCCACACACCATAACACCCCACCCACATCGACACAACACTCTTTACGACCGGAGATAGAGAGCAGTACAGGAGAGAGGATGATGGGACGGAGATCAGAGAGAGGTGGAGGCAGAGAGTGAGCAGCCTGATGAGCGAGAGGAGAAGAGAAGATCGGAGAGAGAGAGCGAGAGAAGAGAGATCAGATGAGATGGGGAAAGAGGATCGAGGGACCAGGGAGAGGAAGATGGTCTGGAAGGGAGACATAAGATGGAGAAAAGGGAAAACGACAGACAGACCAGACATGACAGAACGAAAGATAGTGACGGTACGGGTGTGACAATATAGGACCAGCAGAGAAGATTCCGGACAGAGTTCTTCCTTAACAGAGGTATGGCCGCCTTATGGAGCGGGTGAGTGAGAGCGGAGACATGAGGAGCCACAGAGTAAAGGCATCACGTGAACATTCAGAACAGGAGGCGTATATTTGACGATAAAAACTTCTTAAGAAGAAGACGACGAGAGAGTGGAGAGAGAGAGAGGATGAGAGAGAAGGATGCGAGCCGGCTGGATGGATGAGAGAGAGATTGATTTTAGAGGCGACAGCCGCGGGGGATAGGAGTAGACAGGACACGAATGAGGGGAGGAGGACATAGAGACAACAGAGGTGAAGATAGAAAGGAGAGAGGGATTACAGCGAGGAGGTAGTGGCAAAGGGGGGCGGACCGTGGTCGTAAGGGGGATGACATTGATGGAGAAGAGAGCAGAGGTAGGAGAGATGATGAGAGAGGAGCAGAGAGAGAAGGATTGAGAAGAGAGAGTGGGTGGGAGAGTGAGGTGTGAAGGGAGGGGGATGGGATTGAAGAGAGCAGGAGAGGGGCGAAGATCCAGTGAGGAGACGGAGAGGAGGAAGATGGAGAAGAGGAGAGAGAGAGAGAGGGGGAGGAGAGAGATTGGGAAGAAGAGGGCAGTGAGATGAGAGAGAAGAAACTGAGAGAGAGGAGAGATAGGACAGTGAAAGAGAGAGACAAGACATAGACATAGACAAGAGACAGACAGACATACAGACAGAGAGGAGGACAGGAGAATATAGAGACCACTGCTGAGAGATCGAGGAGGACAGACACAGGGACAGAGAGAGAGGAAGAGACGTAGAGATGGAGAAAGAGACAGAGAGAGGGAAGAGACAGAGGAGAAGGAGAGAGAGGAGCGAGAGAGAGAGAGTCAGAGAGACGACGAGAAGTGAGGGACAGAGACAGGAACAGAGAGAGGAGAGGAGAGAGAGAGACGAGAGGGAGAGAGAGACGAGACAGAGGAAGAAGGAGACAGACAGACAGACACGGGACAGACAGCACCGACACAGAGAGCAAGCACGGAAAGCTGTAGACGGGGGGTAGACGGGGCGCACGGGAAGGCGAGGCAGCCAAATGGAAGTCCCCGGGGTGTGGTATCGATTAGCTGTGAGTAGTCCGTCCATTCCGCTCCAGGGACCATCCAGAGGTCTTCTTTGGTGATAGCACCATGCAAAATAGTGCCAGCGCATCCCTCAGCACCTCCTCCCTCCACTCTATATCCCCTCTCCCTAGGTCGAAGACACTCTCTCTCTCTCTCTCTCTTACCCTCGATAATAAAGAATTGTCTTGTAGTTGTCTTGTCTTCTCTCTCTTCTCTCTCTCTCTCTCTCTCTCTCTCTCTCTCTCTCTCTCTCTCTCTCTCTCGTATCCTCTATTTCCTGCTTGACTGCGTGTGTGTGTGTGTCTGTGCGTCTGTCAAGTCAAGGTCAAAATTATCTTTGGAGGGTTTGAAGAATAAGTTGTTAAGCTTTTTTTTTTTCTACATCCTGTCTTCATGAAATGAGAGGAGGGGATGGGTGGCGGGGGGGCGGGGGGGGGGGGGGGGGGGGGGGGGGAGGGGGGAGAGTTTTCCGCCCAACGACATAGACAAAAATACTCTTCTAAATTTTGATTTCATTTTCCGCCCTCAGTCACTCCGTTTTCAAACGCATAAAAAAAAACAACAACAAATTTAGTACACACAACGGGGGAAAATGACAAACAACACTTTCAACACCACACAATTTCAAACATATGGAATCCGTACATTACTCGATTACAAAATAGAAATATACGAAAGTATCGCTGATCCATAAATTTCAAAATGCTGTTAGAGGAGAGAGAGAGAGATAGAGGGATGGAGAGAGGGAGAGAGAGAGAGAGTTTTTTTGGAGAGAGAGAGAGCTTTAACTGTAGCATAGAGTTCCATCAGATGTTTTTTTTCAGCGCTTTTTAAATTTCCTGTTTTCGATGGACATGATTTTAAAGAGGAAGACAAATTATTCCATGTGGTTCCTCCCGAGTATACAGAACTTGAGGTATAAAGCTTGCTTTCGGGGTCTGGGGAAAAAGACAGTGTATATACATGTTTATTTCTGTTAATGACAAAGCTTTCGATGATTTCTTCGGAGTTGATCCATTCCTTACATCTTGTACATGCAAAAGTATATGTTGACACAGAATCTGTCCTTAAATGGAAGAATATTTAGAGTCCTGTAATCATTCTTCTCCAGGTAATAGATTTCAAATGAATTAACTAATGGCCCTTTTATGTAAACGACTTACTTGTTTCAGATTAGTTTCGTTATCGTTATCCCACAAAGCTGATGTATAAACTGACAAGAGAAAATGATATGCATATGAAAAAAGAAAATCTTCTGGAATGAAGATTCAGAAAATTTATTTTTGCAAGTGTGATGTAATCTTTTGGAAATACGTTTCCAAGATTAGCAAGTGTGGTAAGAGGAAGGTAAGTCGCTAGACAATGATAACTCCGCAGACTTTCTGCGATGTAACCTCTTCAATTTTTTTGTCCTTGGGCATATAATGGTGCGAATGAGAACTCATTTTCTGCCGCTCTTGCCTTGTGATATAAATGCATTTGTTTTATTAGCATTGAGGGACATATGATTCATTTCTGTCCATGTAATGAACTTGTTGATGTTTGTCGGCAGATTACTTACCGGTTCAATAGGATTACTGCTGTGTGTTTGTAATGAGGTCATCATCAGCAAACATTTCACAACTACACTGTACATGCAATGGAAAGTTATCTATATAAATAGAAAAAAGCAGGGACCCTATTACTTACCCTTGAGGGTGACTTCATTTTAAGAGGAGTAACTTTGATTTTTTGGAATTACTTTCAAAAAGGTGTTGACGATCATAGAGAAAAAGGTAATGAATTTGAAGGCTTGATTCCATATTTTGTAAGACTTAAGCTTTTTTTTTTGTCAGAAGTGACTGGTTGATATACATCAATGCTTTTGCAAAATCTACGAAAAGAATTCCAGTAAGGTCGTTTGTAATATATGTAAGACATCTTTCGATGAGTGTGTAAGAGAAGTGTGACGAGAGTTGATTTTCTCCAAAACCTGACCGATTTTCAAGAACGAGATTGTAATATTTTAGATGAGAATACAGATATCTTTGAACATGTTTTACGAGTGGTTTTCGACAAAAGGGATAATATTGAGATGGGTCTATAGTATGAGGGAACGGTGGGATCGCCTGTGTTATAGAAAGGTATAAACCTTCGCTTGTTCAGATTTTAAGGGAACATAGATTTCATCAATACATGAATTATGAACGTGAGTGTGTGTATCAGCAATAGCTAGTGAAGCGATTTTTAGTATCTTACCATCGATTCCATTTACATCTCTGGTTCCTGCCTGGTTTGAGCGTACTAAAACTATTGAATACTTCGTTTACCGACTATGGTGCTATGTCGAAACATGAAACAATGTTTTTACAAACAACTGTATTTCTCTAATGCATGTAGGTCATCGTCATTTGTGTTATTGTTTACAATTATATCCTTAGTAATAATGGTGGTAGTAGTAGTAGTAGTAGTAGTAGTAGTAGTAGTAGTAGTAGTAGTAGTAGTAGTAGTAGTAGTAGCAGCAGCAGCAGCAGCAGTAGTAGGAGTAGTAGTAGTAGTAGGGACGATGGTTATTACCACTGCCGTGATGAAGATGAAGATGATGACGATGATGACGATGATGATGATGATGATGATGATGATGATGATGATGATGATGGTGATGATGCTGTTGACAGCGATGATGATGATGATGATGGTGATGATGATGATGATGATGATGATGATGATGATGATGATGATGATAATGATGGTGATGATAATGATGATGATGATAATGATGATGATGATTCTTTTACAAAGTAATCTCTTCAGGTTCTATGAGCATCTCGGTGCACTGGGAAAGAACGGGAGGGCGGAAGGTATGGGGGAAGCGGTGGAACCTAGAAGTCTTAAACAAGAAAACATAAAACGGTCGAACGAGCCAACCCCATCACACAAAACATCGCTATTTGTTTGGAACTGTCCTTCCCCCCCCCCCCCCCCCCCACCCTGGAGCCGTACATACACAGAGGAATGATACTACACCTCCAACAGATGATGGAAAAAAGGGCCTGGGGATGGGAGATGGGGGGGATGGGGGAATGGAGCAGGAGGGGGGATGCAGGGAAGCAGGATCTGCTTGGGAACCCACCCCCCACCTCCACCTTCTACCTTCCCTCCACCACCCCTCCAGCCCGCCTCCTCCTCTCTTTCCCAACCTTCCCCCTCCCTCCCCTCTCTTTCCAACATGATGACAGACGGTCTGTAAGGACGAAACTTTTTGAGACAATGACAGAGACCCCAAATTAACTTACGGGAGCAGGGGGCGATGGGGTGTGGAGAGGTAGCAGGGTGGGAGTTTGGTCGTCGGACGGGGTCGGAGGAGGAACGTTGAGAGAGTGGGGTGGGCTAGGGGGTTCGCTGGGGTCTTGGTGGTCTCCGTGCTACCCGTGGGCCCCTCCCCCGCCCCCCTCGGCCCCGGCCTGGGGGGCCCGCTGCGGCGGCCGGGTGGCCCCTGTTTGGTGCCGGGCGGCCAAGGGGGGCGCCCCCCCGGGGCCCCCGGCCCGGCGCCCCCCCCGCACCGGGGCCCCCCCCCGCCTCTTTGGGGTTCGGCGCGGTTGGGTGGTGCGCGTGAGTTGACGGCCCCGCGTTCGGCCGGCCCGCCCCTGTGGCCCGCTTTTTTCCTTCTGCTTGCTCCTTCTGTGTTCTCAGTCCTCGCCTCCACTCTTTTCCTTTGTCCTCTTTTCCACACCCCTGGCGGCCCCCCGCGGGCCCGGGCGACCCCCGCCGCCGGGCGCCCGGCCCGCGCCTCCGGCGCCCCGCGGCCCGCTTC
>JADBJO010002038.1:204813-209813 GCA_016801955.1 Conus betulinus
ATCCACAGAGCACCTCGTTGTGTGTATGCCAAACACTTGCTCAAGAAGGATATTTGGAGAAACATGCTTTTCGTCACTTACTTCCCTATGACAGTGGAACTAAGCACTCGCCACATTTAATCAAAAGCTGCATTTTAGAAAGTATTCAAAAACAGATCTGCTTCGGTATTACACACACTGGCCAGTGCATTCATTTAAACGCGGGCACGTAGTTAATTAATGGCTATTTACAATCATAAACTATCTGCGTTGTTTTGCAACTTTTGAATGTATGCTTTAGGATGCATAGTTAATCAATTATTTACACTTTGAAACCATCCATACTGTTTGACGACTTCTGAACGTATCATTAGGTCGTTTACTTTTTCATTGCATTTACAATTGCTTGTCTTATGCATTGATGCATCATTCTATCTGAGGGTATTGATGATAGAAGCATATGATATACAATGTTTTTTATTTTGACTTCTGTTTTTTTTTTTGTTTTTGTTTTGCTTGTCTACTTTTAATGACTAACAGTATTGACTTCTGCCTTGTTTCAAAAAGTAAATGGCCATGTTACGTTGCGTCTATACCATTCATCTCATTTATTCATTGTCAACTTTTCCATGTCTATTCTAAAGCGCGGTGAGACTGCTCATGAATTGAGGGGACTGTGTTATGTAACTCTGATCCCACATCATTGTTCTTACAAAGATAAAGAAGAGCACGATTTTGTAAACCCTTGACAAACATCTCACGGACCCCTCGCAGACGTCTCAGTTTTTGTGTCGCGGTGAATGCCTTAGGGTCCTCTTGCAACGATTAAATGGACAGGGGTTTTGCCACAGTTAAAGCTAACAACAGCCATCAACAGGCTCACCACGTAACTTGGCGTGCAATAGCGAGGGACATAAATTTGATTGCAAGGGGGTTAAAAAAAAAAAAAAAAAAACATCGAAAGGGCGCGCTTCATTACTGAAGGAAGGAAGGGGTTGGAGGAAGGGAGGAGATGGGTTTGGAGAAGGATGGGGAGCGGAGGGCGGGTGATTAAAGCGATAAAGTGATGGTCTATTGATTTTAGCAGACGGATTAAGAGATGCTGAGACAGTGCGGCGTTCGGTAATAAGAAGAGAGAGAGAGAGAGAGAGAGAGAGAGAGAGAGAGAGAGAGAGAGAGAGAGAAAGAGAAACAGACAGACAGAACAGACAAAGACAGACAGAGACAGAGAAAAAGAGAGAGAGAGAGAGAGAGAGAGAGAGAGAGAGAGAGAGAGAGAGAGAGAGGAGAACGAAGAGAAAGGTACAATGTACAGGCCCAAGATCTCTTCGTCTTTCTTTTAATGATGGAAACAACTGTTTTTAAGCAAACTAGCGACCATGGCGCGGACTACTATGGTGACAACGGGCTGTTGACGATAACCATCAGCACCCTGACTGACAATGACAGTAATTGTAAGAATGACGAAACTCGTCACTCTGCTGCTGCTGCTGCTGCTGCTGCTGCTGCTAATATTGACTTAAATGTGAAAACAACACTAGTTACCATGGGAAGGTGACCCTTTTTCAGACAGATGTACACACTAATACGCATTGCTGTTGGTACCCCTCGTTATTGTGGCAGTTGTGACACGTGTGTGTGTGTGTGTGTGTGTGTGTGTGTGTGTGTGTGTGTGTGTGTGTGTGTGTGTGTGTGTGTGTGTGTGATATGTCGTCCTTTTGCCTTTGTACCTTGCCGTAGCGTTCATGGTATAAAGTTTGTGGAGTAATGGAGGGAGAGAGAGAGAGAGAGAGAGAGAGAGAGAGAGAGAGAGAGAGAGAGAGAGAGAGAGAGAGAGAGAGAGAGAGAGAGAGAAGGGGAGAGAGAGAGAGAAACCTACTGGCGAGCAGACAGACAGGGAAACAACCCTTGACTCGTTTCACAACTCATTAGCTTCAAATCCCCCTTCCAAGTCAACGCCATTTTCAGTCTTTGTCTGTCTGGCTGGCTGTCTGGCTGGCTGTCTGACTGTCTACCTGTCTGTCTGTCTCTCTCTGGCAGAAAGAAACACACACACACACACACACACACACACACACACACGCACACGCACGCACACATACACGCACGCACGCACGCACGCACGCGCGCGCGCGCACGCACACACACACACACACACACACACACACACACACACACACACACACAACCTTTCCACTAAAGCCATCTCTCAATGACTAAAAACATAATGGATGGATGGCCAAACAGAGAGGTACGCACCCATGACTAGTTTATGATGTAATCTTGCCTTGACAACAGTGCTGGAAATCAGAGATCACCGCTTCTCTTCCCCTAAATCTTCCTCCTGTCTGACTTGTTCATTCCATTTGACTTTGACATTTCTATCACGCTGAATCTTCTCACGTCGTCCATCGTGACTTTGTTGCGATATAATTTAACATTCCCTTCAGAAACGGGTGAATTGAGTTGATCTCTCTCTCTCTCTCTCTCTCTCTCTCTCTCTCTCTCTCACACACACACACACACACACACACACACACACACATACACACACACACACCACACACACACACACACCCACACATGCACGCGCACACACGCGCGTGCGCGTGCGCGCGCGCGCACACACACACACACACACACACACACACACACACACACACACACACACACACACACACACAACACACACACACCCACATACAGAAAGAGAGAGATAACCCCCACACACGTGCAAACACACACACACACACACACACACGCGCGCGCGCGCGCGCGCGCGCGCGCGCGCGCGCGCGCTCGCGCTTTCGTGCAAGTTCTCAATCTTCAAGACCATCAATCTAAAACAACCACATGTTGAAACCAGATCCAACCAAGCAAAAGAAGACGGAGAAGAAAACGATCTCTTTAAACCCCTCACAAACGTCTCGGTTTGCTTCTCTGCAAGTATGCGCAGAGGCTCCTCAAGCAAGAAAATGGACAGGGTTTTTTGTCATAGTAAAACTTTCGCATGAACAATAAGTAGTCTGACACGTCACTTGGCTCGTAATTGCAAGGGAAATAAAATCTGAGTGCCCGTGCTTTTCCGTGACATGAGCCCAGAGGGAAAGGACGCTCCTTCTTCCTGAAGGGCGAAGTTTGAAGGGATGTATGGGTGATTATAGGACCAGCTTGGGGTGGTAATGGTATACAAATGAAGGATGTGGACCAAAATGGAGACAGACATCAAGGCACGTGCAGAGGGTATGATAGATAGAAGATCTTGCATGAGCCTAAGGGTAAGAGAGCAGACAAAGATATATATAAAAAAAAGTGTCAGTATTTGGACAGAGAGAGAGAGAGAGAGAGAGAGAGAGAGAGAGAGAGAGAGAGAGAGAGAGGTCAGCATGGAGAGAACGCTATTCATTTCGAGAGCAGGATCATCAAATAGCAGAATTAGATGATCAAGTAATCCAGCGTCCCTAACGAGTAAAAACAGGAATTAATCTATGCATGATCTAGGAATGAGGAAACAGAATTCATTTCATATTCCCAGAACTAAAAAATTCACACACACACACACACACACACACACACACACACACACACACGCGCGCGCGCGCGCGCGCGCACACACACACACACACACACACACACACACACACACACACACACACACGCACGCACGCACGCATGCGCGCGCATGCGCCTTTTCCCGCTCAACGACTGAAAGCACAATCAATGGACCGTCAAAACAGGGAGGTATACATCCATGAGTAGTTTTTTGATGTAATCCTGCCTTGACAACAGTGGTGGGAATCAGAGAGTACCTGTTCTCTTCCCCTAAATCTTTCTTCTGTCTGACTTTTTCATACCATTTGACTTCCACATTTCTATCGTGCTGAATGTTTTCTCGTAGTTGATCGTTTTCTAATTGCAGTGTCATTCAATATTACCTTTAAAAGCAGATGAATGAGTTTTCTCTCTCTCTCTCTCTCTCTCTCTCTCTCTCTCTCTCTCTCTCTCTCTCTCTGTAACTCTGTCTCTGTCTCTCTGTCTCTCTCTCTCTCTCTATCACACACACACACACACACACACACACACACACACACACACACACACAAGAGGAACATACGCACGAATGCACACACACACACACACACAAATGCATGTGTGCGCGCGCACACACACACACACACACACACACACACACACACACACACACACACACACAACACACACACACACACACACACACACACACACACACACACACACACACACAAGTTCTCAATTTTCAAGAGCGTCGACCTAAAAACAATCACACTTGAAACCAGATTCTGCCCGACCTCTTAAACCTCTCCCAAAAGTCTCGAATTGCTTCTCCACAGGTGCGCCTAGAGGCTCCTCCAGCAAGAAAATCGACAAGATTTTGTCATAGTAAAACTTCGCAGGAACATAAGTGGTCGGCCCACGTCACGTGGTTCGTAATTGCAAGGGGAAATAAATCTGAGTGCCTGTGAAAAGGAGCCGGAAGGAAGGGACGTTCCTTGTTGCGGAAGGCCAAGTTAGAAGGGGTATATGGGGTGGTTATAGGGCCCGTTGGGGCGGCAGGTTTATATGAGTAGGATGAGAATGTGGGACCGTGGTGAAGACAGACGTCAAGAAACGGTGAGATGGTAGGATAGAGGAAGATCTTTCATGAGTGAAAGTGTAAGACAGCAAAGAAAAATGAGTAGAGAAGAAGAGACAATATCAAGAGAGAGAGAGAGAGAGAGAGAGAGAGAGAGAGAGAGAGAGAGAGAGAGAGAGAGAGAGAGGTAAAAAAGGAGAACACTATTCACTTTGAGAGCAGAATCATCAAATTAATGATAGAAATTAAACGATCATATAGCCCCAACGTTCATAACAATCTTCAGAAGCATGAGAGATAAAAAAAAAAAAAGACAAAGAGTCTATTTTAAGCTACACCTACGATAAATCTGCCTTGTCTTCAACAAGAACCTGAGTAATGTTGAGGCAAACGACTGGATAGTATAGAA
>JADBJO010002038.1:217313-227313 GCA_016801955.1 Conus betulinus
ACCATCACACTGTTTACAAAATGGATCAGTGATTTGTTGAGTCGAGTGACACATACTGTTCAGAGGTAGCCGATTGCATCTAAACAGACACAAAACACGACGATGTTCACGAGCAGACAACTGACTCACATAACCAGCCATTACTAACTCCGGGTGATACATACAATAGTCAGGGTATGATGAAAGCGAAGAATGCCCAGTCTTGAAAATATGAATCCTTCAAACGTTGTTTGAGCAGATCTAAAAACATGAGCATTTCCTACATTTTGCATCTGCCATACATATCCAAAGCCATAAGTGCACAATAACAGTCTTACATGTGTAACCCAGTTTTTTCTACCAGAGTGATCGTGCATTTGCAACATTTTATAGCATTGTTTTGGATATCTGTTGTCGGACATAGACACAAGCCTGCACCAATATTTCACAAGCCGAAGATATGTATCAATATAGATAGGATATCTACCACACTCCCCAAGGGCAATGTTATTTTTGACATCCCTTCCAACCCCTAAAATCATCTTGCAAAATTTAATCTGGACTTTTTCAATAGCATCATATTTTTGAAACCCCCATATTTCAGAACCATACAACAGAATGGTTTTTTACTTTCGTGTCAAAAATTTTGAATAACGTAGCAACTGGAATTCCTTGAAGTTTAACATGCAGCCTTTTAATTCCTGCCACTGCTCTCAGAGCCTTACCTGACAGATTTTCTGCACACCTGGACCAGTTTAATGTGCTGAGAATATAACGCCAAGATAATTGTAACTAGGTTCAACCTGAATCTGCTTACCATCATACCACCATTTCTCAGTTGATTTAATGAAACCACCATTTTTGAACACAACCACTCTGGTTTTTTATCCATATTCACAGTCAGACCCCATTTGCGGCAATATTTTTCCAGACACACTATCTTCTTCTCTGCAAGTCTGCCACAGAGTCGGAAACTAAAGCAATATCATCAGCATACATCAACAGAAAAATACTAAGTGGGTCTGCAAAAATGTCGATACTCTTGCACCACAGTCTAATAGGTCAGCTTGCAACTCAGACAAAAAATAGAGAGAACAACAATGGACTTAAAACACATCCTTGTCTTACACCTGACACAGAGTCAAAATACTCGGTTATACTGGTCCCCACTTTAACAGCGGCTTTCACATTTCTGTACATAGCCTTCAATGTTTTGAACATTTTTCCGTGAATACCTGTTTTTCTGTAGTATGAAATATAGCATTTTGTGTCTGTGTATACTATCAAATGCTTTAGAGAAATCTACACAAAGAGCGTGTAAAACCGACCACCATGTTTTGTCAGGTATTTTTGGACCAGTGATTGAAGAGAAAAAAAAATTGAACGATTATGTGAGCAATTTTGACCACAAACCACACACACACACACACACACACACACACACACACACACACACACACACACACACATTTGGTCGTATTGTGTGTGTGTGTGTGTGTGTGTGTGTGTGTGTGTGTGTGTGTGTGTGTGTTTGTGGTCAAATTGCTCACATAATCGTTCAATTTTTTTTTCTCACACTATAAAATGTCCCTCCCTCTCTCCTTCTCTCCATCTGTCTCCCTGTCTCTGTCTCTCTCTTTCACACGCATATATGTACCCACATACACCACCACCTCCCCCCCCCCCCCTGCCCCCCCCCCCCCCCCCCCCCCCCCCCCCCCCCCTCCTGCCAATACACATACCTATGCCAGTTCTCAATTTTCACAGGGCGTCGACCTAAAACAATCACACATTGAAACGAGATCCAGCCAAGCAAAGAAGACGGAGAAGAAAACGATCTCTTAAACCCCTCCCGAACGTCTCCATTCGCTTCTCCGCAAGTGCGCCTAGAGGCTCCTCCAGCAAGAAAATGGACAGGGTTTTGTCGTCGTAAACTTTCGCATGAACAATCAGTAGTCTGCTCACGTCACGTGGCTCGTAATTGCAAGGGAAATAAATCTGAGTGCCTGCGCTAGCAGCGGAGGAAAGGAAGCTCCTAACTGCTGAAGACCGGAAGTTGAAGGGATGTATTGGCGATGACACGATAGAGCAGGAGGAGGGAGGTTGTGGGGGGTGGGGGGTGGGGTGGGGTTTACGACTGTAGACGGATAAGAATGATGATTTTTTAGTGGAGACAGAGTTCGAGTGACGATGAGAAAGTAAGTTAGAGGGACATCTTGATTGAATGAAAGGATAAAGTGATGGGGGGGGGGGGGGGGGGGGGGGGGGAAAAGAGTGCCATGAAAAGTGAATAGAGTAGGAGTGACATGACTTGGGCAGAGAAGAGAGAGAGAGAGAGAGAGAGAGAGAGAGAGAGAGAGAGAGAGAGAGAGAGAGAGACAAACAGACAGACAGACAGACAGCTCTACAGCTCTACGTCTTTGATGGAAGCAACAGATCCACAGGAGAGGAAAACAAAGTAAATATATAAATAGAAATAACAACAGTAAAGTAATATTCCATAAAAAGAAAATGATATACTACGTTTCATCATCAATAAAGACTTCCTCCAAGCAATGAGCCTCTAAAGAAAAGAACTTTAATATCCACATCCAAGTCATTATGAGCGTAAACGTTTTATCCCATAGAACTTAGGGCCGAAATGGTTGAATTTCTAGTTTAGACAGTGATCCTGCAGTCAACATGTTCTTTAACAAATGAATGTTTTTTTTTTTTCTTTTCACCTTTTCTCATTGTTTCTCAGTCCTTTTACTAAATTTTTAGATCATAGTCGGTACACTGGAAAATCTCTCTCTCCTCTCTCCTCTCTCCTCTCTCTCTCAGATTGCCTTTCTTTTCCCTCCCTCTCCTCCTCTTCCCTCCTAATGTGTATTTAGAATAATTAATTGGTTGAATTTAGAGTTTAGATCAGTTGTAAAATAATCCGAAACGTTTGTCTCCTTTCTAACATGTTCTTTAACAAATTTAACCATGTTTGATTTTTATGGTCAAAAGCCTTTTTTTTTCTTTCACCTTTCTCATTGTTCTCTCCTTCTCTCTAATCTAACCATTTAGAGTATGTATCTGAAAAATTCTCTCTCTATCTCTGGGGGGCGATCTCTCTCTCTCTCTCTTCTCTCCTCTCTCTCTATCTCTCTCTCTCTCTCTCAGTTTGTTACTATATAATTCCAATGTGTATATTTCATAATATATTAAGTGATTGAATGCATCATCTTAGTACCATGAATTACTTGAATATTGCAAGGTCTGTTCTTAATAACGTAGCTGCTATCAGTTGTTTATAATCAATAACGTTTACATCTCTTTCTAAAAAACAAAAGTGCCTTAAAAGCATATCGATGACCGTATAAAATAACAATTTCACATCCGGCACCCCGTAAAAGAACTAAACCAACCAACCAAACAAACACAAATCCTCCTATCCCATACAGGAGCCGGAAATAGTCTCCCTTGTACTCCTTCAACGGACTAATGAGGTCTGACGTCAGAGGGTGTGAGAGAAAGAAGGTGATGGAAGTAGAGGTAAGCGGCGGGGGGGGGGGGGGGGGGGGGGGGGGGGGGGGGGGGGGGGGGGGGGGGGGGGGGGGAAGGGGGGGGGAAGGGGGGGGGCGGACGGGAGGGGACGGAAACGGAGCAGGGGAGTCGCGTTTCATGGCGATGATCGCCCTGTTGCTGAATCTTGTTGCCAAAGCGGGATGGGCGGCGATCCGTCTTAGACCCCTTGAGGCGCCATCAGAGAAGACATTGAGATGCGGGTCTGTCACCACAGAAAGTCCGAGCACTATCCATTGTCTGGATCGGCAGCTTTGTGGGTCAGCGCCAGGCTCTCCAGGCCCCCCACTGGAGGGTCCTCATGATCCCGATAAAGCCTCTCTCCCCACTCATCGCCGCGGCTCGAGAGAGAAACGTTCGTGTGGACCGAGTGACGCAACAGCCCTGGCTCGTGCAAGAGGCCGCCAACGTGCTAGCACGGACAGGGCTATTTTCTGAAGTTCTTGGGGCCGGATTTGCGGTCGTGGGTTGGAGAGAGACGCCACGCGTGTTGGCGAGGTAGGGATAATCTAGATGTCTGTCTCTTAGCGCCGGATTGGAGCGAGGGCGTTAAAAGCAGTTCAATGTTCTACTGGCGTGGCGTTTGTATTGGGAATAAGAGGTACGTGAAATCGGATCCGAGTGTAAGAGAACTAAATAAAGCAGAAGGTAATGGGTATAAACGTGCGTCAGTACACGCACACATACACACACGCGCGCGCGCGCACACGCACGCACGCACGCACACACACATGCCCGCATGCTCTCACGCACGCACAAACGAACGCGTGCGTGTGCACAAACACACACACACACACACGCAAGCAAGCACGTACACACACGCACGCACACACACGCACACGCACGTTCGTATACGCTTGCATGCACCCACGCACGCATGCACATACGCACGCACGCACGCACGCGCGCACACACACACACACACACACACACACACACACACACACACACACACACACACACACACACACACGTGCAGATCCCGTTTCTATTTTACGCAAATGAATTGTTATTCTCACAACTACAAAGAAATCAAACTTGTCATCAAATAATCTCTTAACTGATGTAGAATAAGTAACACACGCCCACTGATATCAATATTCTACAACTACAGTTCATGAATAATTAACACGGACAGACAAAACTCATTATACTCGGAAACACAGACCAAATCATATCATTAGTCTTCAATTGTGCATTGATATGAATATCGAAAAGTAACTGCACCAAAAACACACACACACAACAACTACAACAACAACAACCAGCAACAACAACAACAAAACGAACAAACAAACAAACAAACAATTACAAACAACCAGAAATGTCTCTGAATCCGAGGAGCACACAGTAAAGTAAAGGCACTATAACTGCATATACCCTGTGAGTAATGTTTCGCAGTCAAAAGGTGAATAGGTGGCAGTCACGACTCTGTAAGACGTGTTTTGTTGAGGTATCGTTCATATCCTTTTAAAGATACAACAACGAAACATGCCAAGGAACGTTTCAATTCACAGAAGCCTTGCGTTGCAAGCTATTTCCCACCTCAAACAGCTGATGTGAAACTCTGTAGACAACTGAAGGAGCTCATAATAACTTTACTACATTACGAGTTTTTAGACGAATTAGGAAAAACAACCCAATTACTTTGAAATCAAAATATGAAGTGTTGTATTTCTGATACACATACTGAACCAAAGCTGAATCATATTTCAACAAATAGTCTATCATCAGTTGATAATCAATCAAGACACCCAGCGCAAAAGGATTAGACCACATCTTGAAAAAAATCGGAGAATGATTTGGTGTACTCTTGTAAATTTCGTTGCCAACACGGAATGGAAAAAAATCGGAGAATATTAGATGTAACTTCTCTGAAATTCATCACTAACACAGAACTGAAAACAATTTATGCGGATTTTTGGTACAAACAGAAGAACGGAAACTCCTCCAAACTCAGATTTTATGCCAGAGTTGCCATTGAATCCAAGATGGCCGTTTGTCTAGAGCAACGCATTAACACAGAGTGCAGACGAGTGGTAACTGAATTACGAATTAGCACCCCTGAACTCCAAATTCAGAGCGGTCGCAACAGAAATACTGACAGACACGTCAAACTCTGCACGCTGTGTAAGGTCGTGGAGAACGATTTATTTTTTTTCTGTTTGAAGATTGTATTACTCGACCACCATCCCATGCAATAATGAAGACAGTTTGCAAAAAATAGATTCGTGGGCAAAAACAAACGAACAAAGGTATGAACAACCCTTGGGAACTCATATTAATTGACAGCCCCAAGCCTCTCTACTTGTCCAGCACGGCTTAGTCTGTGTCTGTATCTGGAGACGCAAATAACAGCCTAACACACATGTTCGTCATGCTGTTATTATTACGAACCGGAACGACGTTGTGATCGATTTGAACTGAATGCTCTTATCTGATCACTTGTGCCTCACAAAGTCCCCAAATGTTCATGCTGCAATTAAAATAAACTTTTATTCTTGCTCTGGTTCTAAAGCTTGTTCTCTCTCTTCTCTCTCTCTCTCTCTCTCTCTCTCTCTCTCTCTCTCTCTCTCTCTCTCTCTCTCTCTCTATCTCTCTCTCTCTCTTCTTTCTGAGAGAAAGGAGAGAGAGAGAGGAGAGACACACATACAAAACATACAAGCTCATCTCTCTCTCTCTCTCTCTCTCTCTCTCTCCCCTCCCTCTCTCTCTCCTCTCTCTCTCTCTCTCTCTCTGTCCCCCCCCCCCCCTCTCTCTCTCTCTCTTCTCTCACACACACACACACACACACACACACACACACACACACACACACACACACACACCACACACACACACACAAACCATAATCTGACAAAAGCCAGCACGCGCGAACACGCAGTGTGTGTAACTGTGCCAACTTAAGCAATTTCAATACACCTGAGTTCACACAGGCTTTCATCTCCTTGTCTCTCTGTCTCTGTCTGTATGTCTGTTTGTCTCTATCTCTCTGTCTCTCTGTCTGTCTGTCTGTCTGTCTCTCTCTCTCTCTCTCTGCGTGTGTGTATGCGCGCGCGCGTGTGAGTGTGTGCGTGCGTGCGTGCGTGCGTGCGTGTGTGTGTGTGTGTGTGTGTGTGTGTGTGTCTGTCTGTCTGTCTGTCTGTCTGTCTGTCTGTCAGCCTGTCTGTCTGTCTGTCTGTCTGTCAGTCAGCCTGTCTGTCTGTCTGTCTCTCACTCCACACACACACACACACACACACACACACACACCACACACACACACACATATATATATATATATATATATATATATTTATTTATTTACTTACATATATGTGTGTGTGTGCGTGCGCGCGTGCGTGCTTGCGTGTGTGTGTGCGTGCGTGCGCGCGCGCACGCGTGTTTGTGTGCGTGTGTGTGTGTGTGTGTGTGTGTGTGTAGTACTTTCCACGCCTCGACGTTTATACAGCTCATTAATATCATATACAGTGCGGGAAATCGGGCATTGACAATGACAATAGCACGTACCATCTGTTTAGCAACCTTTTATAGGGATACAGAAACGCCTGGAGCAGAAAAAAAATGCAGAAAAAAAAAAACACAATAGCACAACAGCACACACACACACACACACACACACACACACACACAGAGAGAGAGAGAGAGAGAGAGAGAGAGAGAGGAGAGAGAGGAGAGAGAGACAGAGAGAGATGTGGTGGTGGTGGTGATGGTAGATGGGGGGTTGAAATAGGTGTGGGCCTCACGCCTTGACAAAACGCTGTGTGGCATTAATCATACACATTTCCGTCTGGAAACTACGCAAGTTGCTTACAGGTCGACTGCGACAGAAATAAACACGCCTTAAATAAACAAACAAGAATTGATGCCCAGGCTACCCTTCTGCGCGAAGCCTTCTGCTGAGAAGCCTGATCTGCCAAAGAGAGGCAGGATGCTGAGAAAGCAGTGGCAAGAAGGAGCAAAGGGCATAAGCCGGAGGTAGTGGGGTATTGGGGATGGGGAGACGACTGGAAATAGCCCGTAATCCAACAATAAACATCCGTGGAAAACAAACACGCTAGCGTTGCGTCAGGTCGCTCGCAACGCGGACTAAAGTTCGCTTGCGACTGGTGTGTGTGTGTGTGTGTGTGTGTGTGTGTGTGTGTGTGTGTGTGTGTGTGTGTGTGTGAGAGAGAGAGAGAGAGTGCGAGAGAGCGTGAGAGAGAGATTGTGCGTGCGAGAGAGAGAGGGAGAGAGAGAGAGGGAGAGAGAAGAGAGAGCGAGAGAGCGAGAACACGAAAGCAATGTCTCGTGTGATGAAGGGTATCTTCATTTCTTTTGGGACTCCTCTCAATCCTCCTGATCTTGCCTCATCCGTTCACAGGAAACTGTGACTCCACGAAAAAAAAAAAAACAACAGATAAACTGACATAGAACGTGTGCAGTGGCGTATCATCATAACTTCCCGTTAGCTCTTGAACACAACTCATAATGACCCCCACGATGGACGCTTGCACACACACACACACACACACACACACACACACACACACACACACACACACACACACACACACACACACATCCACAAGTTCCTGTCCTACAATCATGCGCACCACGGTAGAGACGTTGTAGGTAGATCTGGCTCTCAAGTGGTGCACCATGGCTTTCTCAGGTTTGAGGTCCATCGTCCACAGTGAGAGAGCTTGGGACCGGACGTCATGCCAAGAACCATGCCAGAGATTATTTACATACCAGACGGTAAAGGACATATCAAAAGGTTAGGGACTGCTAGAGTCTTTGGAGCATACCAGCAGCTCATTCCCTTACCAGAATGTTGGAAGGAAACCTGTACATTAAAGGGACATATTGGAAGGCGAATACAAGCAGCTTAGGTACACACGGGACATACCTGAACTTTATGGACATACAAGAAGCATTGGGACATAAAAGAAGATTTGGTACATACCAGGAACTCAAAAGCATATGAAAAGATTCACGAAGTGGGGTACCAAATGAATAACGAAGCGTCGGTCCACATCAGTAGTTTACGAACCTACCGAAAGAGCTGGAATATGCAAACGTTTATGGACATATCAGAGCTTTAAGGACATTCGGCAGCTTAGGGACGTATGAAAAGATTAGAAAATAGCTGACGGGAAAGGACATACTGAAAGGTCCAAACACACTGAGGGTTTACGGACGTTTTGGGACATACCAGAAGCGTAGAGACATACCAGAAGCTTATATACTGGAAATGTACGTACACAGAATATATGTATATACAAGAGGCTTGGTGAAATATCAGAATGTGAGGACCATACCAGCAGCTAAGGCACATACCGGAAGCTTGTGGACGTGCCAGAAACTCTGGCATACTTAGCAGAGGGCGAAGAACATACCAATACAGTAGGGACATGTCAGAACCTTAGGAACACACAAGAAAGGTAAGAGCCTACCAGAAGACTGGGGACTCTACCAGACGCTGTTGGACAGGTCTTAAAAACTTGGTCACATACCGGAAAGTTAGGAATGTACCAGAAGTTTAGGGGTGTACCTGAAATGTTAGAATATAGCATCAGATTAAGGTCATGTCGGGATTTTCCAGAAGCTTAGGGAGCTACTGGTAACAAAGAGACATAAAAGAGGCATCGTAGGAGAGGTTTGGACAATGTCTTACAGGAAATGCTCGTTAGATGTCGGTCAAACGCTAAGCTACTGCCAGTTTGATGTTTTACTGACTTCACCAGCTACGACTCCATGACCTTATCAAAATAACACGAACAACGGCTGAGACCAACGGTATTAACAGTTTGTGACAGTTCAGCAGCAGCCATAGCAACAGCACCACCAGTACTAACGACAACAACAACAACAACAGCAACCACCACAACATCAACTTTAAAAAAAATTATGATTAATTCGCCAGATAACAGGGGCAAACAAATCACAAGACAAAACACAACGTGTTTCGACCTGTTAGGTCAAGATAAACAACATTCAGATCAATGAAAAAACGAAGAAAGGGCATTTTTACTTATCTCCTCCAACTCGGCACGATAATGCAATAACACCAACAACAACAACAACAACAACAAAACAACAACAACAAACAACAACAACAACAACAACGTCGGTGAAGACGACGACGACGACGACGAAGACAACAACAACGTGCAAGATCATCGTCATAACGACAAAAAACAATAACCACATCCACAGCAACAACAGACATCAAAGTGCAGCAGCAGCAGCAGCAGCAGCAGCAGCAGCAGCAGCAGCAGCAGCAGCACGCGCACAAGAATGGCCGTACTGACCACAGATCTGAGAAAACCTACAAACCTAGATAACTCTCAAAGCTCAGCATTTGCGTGCGCCCATCCAATATATGACTTTTTTTTTTTTCAATGTCCAGTGTTGAACTCCTTGATAAATTGACAAATAAATATATAAACAAATGAATGCATAAATATATAAGTGAACAAATGGA
>JADBJO010002038.1:257313-267313 GCA_016801955.1 Conus betulinus
TCTGAATCAATGTCTATCTTTTACTTGTCTGTGCATATGTGCATATGGTAATGTCTTCCGTTAACTGTGCATTAATTAATGTCTTCCTTTTACTTTTGTCTGTTTGCATGGCACTTTCTCTCTTTCACTGTGAATACACAAGGATGTACCTCTCTTTAACTGAATGAGCACATGTTAATCTCTCTCTGATTGGATGTGTGTATTCGTGAATATCTGTACACTTTTTTTCTCTGGTTCATATGCGTGTGATCAACCTTTACCGTTTACATACAGATGAGTGTGCTTTCCTTTAATTTCCTGTACATATTTGTACACATAGATCGTATTTTCCTTTCATTGATGGTACAGATGGTCGCATTTTCCTTTAATTGCCTAGACAGAGGATCGTGTCTGAGCTCATTGCCTGTAGAGAAGGGCATATTTTCTCTGAAATATCTGAACAGGTGTGTCAGTTTTCCTTTGATAGGCTATACAGACAGGCGTGTTTTCCTTTAATTGTCTGTGTTTGTGGATAAACATTTCCCTGTAACAGTCTGCCCCATACCAGTATGTTTCATTGTCTGTAGAAATGGGCACGTTGGGGTTTTTTTGTTTTTGTTTTTGTTTTTTGGGTTTTTTTTTTTTGGTCCGCGGATCTGTTTATGTTTTGCTTTTACTGTCTGAATATTGATGTGGTGTCTTTTCTTTCCATTTAGTTTTATTTCATTTAATTTTATTGATGTATTCATGAATGTGTTTATATTTTCTTTCTTTTTTTTTTTTTTTTTTTCTTTTTTTTTTTTTTTTTTTCTTTCTTATCTTGCTGTCCAGTGGCATTTATTCCTCGCTTTTTTTTTCTCCGTTCTCTTTCTGACACAGTCACCTAGATTTCCCTTTTTTTTTTCAAAGAAAGCATTTTCTTTTTTCAAGAAAGTGCATACAGTACAACGTAATGGGAAAAGAAAAAAAGAAAGAACAAAAGGGTAGAAAATGAAAACAAACAAACGTCACAAACACAGCGGTAATACCCAATTTACATTTTCAACACAGAAGATCAGAACATCTCTGAGAGAGAGAGAGAGAGAGAGAGAGAGAGAGAGAGAGAGAGAGAGAGAGAGAGAGAGAGAGAGAGAGAGAGAGAGAGAGAGCGATTTCTGACGTCGCAGTCCAGGCCCTGGCAGTTCACAATGGGACAAGGAATGTCAAACGGACATTATAGGGCAACCCACCAGAGGAGACACTGCATTGCCACCGAGTCCCTTCCATAACGCTCAGCGGTGCCTTGTTCCGATCTAACATAGACAGGACAACGTATTCTATCTAGGCACCCCAGCTCTTCCCCTGCCGGCAACACAAAGTCTTTAGTCGTGGAGTCAGAGTGCGAGTTGTCTCCCTCCTCACGATGGCGCCCCTGCGTCCTTTCACCAACACTTTCTATGAACCTGCCGATGATCTTACTTACTTTGGACATGGACGAAGTAGAGGGTATCAAAACTTGATGTCACAATGAATGCAGGGCAGGGAAAAAGGGTTAAGAGAATCAGAGGCTTTTATTTTTCTGGGTGTTGGTGTGGGTGTACGTGTGGGGTGTGTAAGTATGTGCATGAATTCTACGTTCTTGTACATGCAAAAGCGTGATTGACATTATACATGATTTTTGTTTCCTTTGGGGGTAGGGGGGGTCGGAGAGTTGGAGAGAGAGAGAGAGAGAGAGAGAGAGGAGAGAGAGAGAGAGAGAGAGAGAGTGTTTGTCTGTCTGTCTGTCTGTCTGTCTGTGTCCTAGTCTGTGTGTTTTGTACGCATGTGTGTCTGTGTCTGTGTATTTGTTGTGCATGTGTGCGTGCGTGTGTGTGTGTGTGTGTGTGTGTGTGTGTGTGTGTGTGCGTGCGTGCGTGCGTGCGTGCGTGCGTGCGTGTGTGTGTGTGTGTGTGTGTGTGTGTGTGTGTGTGTGTGTGTGTGTGTGCGAGAGAGAGAGAGAGAGAGAGAGAGAGAGAGAGAGAGAGAGAGAGAGAGAGAGAGAGAGAGAGAACAATTGTTCATATGAACATAAGAAAACAGGAACAAATAAATAGAGTCAAGAATCTGGTAAATAAGAAAACGTGCGCTCTACCCCCACCCTCTTCGTCCACTCTCCATCTCCCCTGGACTCCCAACCATGGGTCTGTTTCTTCTGTCTGTCTGTCTGTCTGTCTGTCTGTCTCTCTCTCTCTCTCTCTCTCTCTCTCTCTCTCTCTCTCTCTCTCTCTCTCTCTTCTTCTTCTTCTTCTTCTTCTTCTTCTTCTTCTCTCTGTCATTGCATACTTTAGTTTAGCAGGGACAGACTGGAAGAATAGGCTCTGCGCTAAAATCTCAAATTTTATGAACGGAAGTTTTCTGAGTTCTGAGTTTTGAGTTTTCTGTCTCTGTCTATCTGTCTGTCTGTCTGTCTGTCGGTCGGTCGGTCGGTCGGTCTCTCTCTCTCTCTCTCTCTCTCTCTCTCTCTCTCTCTCTCTCTCTCTCTCGCTTAAATTCTTCTTTTTGCCAGCGGCTCTTCTTACCACAATTTCCTTTTGATTTTCTTTGAAGAGGCAAAACTAGGAGAAGCCAGGTGCAAAAGGATACGCCGAACACAAGAAGAAATATGTTAAAGGACAGTTGTGGATGTAAAAAAAAAAAAAAAGCAACAAAAAGACAAAAAAAAAAAAAAAAAACAGGAGAAAAAAGCCCGGAGAGAAAGAAAAAAAAAAGACAGAGAAAGAAAGAAAGACAGGGAGTAAAAAAGAAAAAGAAAGAAAGAATGAAAGAAAGAATGGGGAAAAAAAACACAGAAGTAAAGCAAGAACAAAAGAATGAAGGAAAAAATGAAAGAAAAAACAAAAGATTTCGTTTTTAAATGTAAACCAATGAAACAAAAAGGAGAGAGAGAAAGGAAGAATAAGTAAGAACTGGAGTAAGAGCTAAATGATGAAAAAAGAAGGAACATGAAATGATGAAAGAAATAAAGAACGAAAAGAAGAAACAAAGAAGAAGAGGAAGCAAGAAAAGAAACGAACAAAAAAACAGACGAAAGAACGGAAGAAAGAAAGAATATAAGAAGGAAAAAAAAAAAAAAAAAACAAAAGGAAAGACAAAAATGGCGAAAAAAAAAAAGTGTTGACAGAATAGAGAGAAAAAAGGGGAAAAAAACAAACAAACAAACAACAAACAAAAAAACAAAGAAAAGAAAAGAAAGAAGAAAAGAGATAATTGTACAGACTATCAGACTACCAAACAGAATAAAAAAAAAAGGAAGTGGGGAAATGGTTTAAAGAAATGGACAAGCAGGTAGTGGAGAAACAACAAACAAACTTCAAATGAAGGCCTGATTTCTTCACCTCGTCTTATGGTCAGTTGGGGGGGAGGAGGGGAGGGGGGGGGGGGTAAAGTAGTAGCGTCTGGTGCTTGCTTAATCAGACAGGTACCACAGGGCACCACCACCAGACTGAAATCATGGAAAGTCTTTGATGAGGACCGCTGATTTTTGATACCTTCATGCGGGCTTGTCAGTTTTACAGCAGGAGGCATCATGTGGCTTATCTTATGGCAGCGTGCTATTGACTGTTCATTATGGACTGCCGATTTCGAAACTCCGATAGGCCAGCCTGAGTGTAGCTATGTATGTAAAGGTGGAAAGAGAGGGTGGGTGGGGGTGGGTGGGAAAACGGCATCAGGATAATGGTACTGATGATCTGCGGAATGAGAAACCAAACAAAGAAACCCAGCTGACTGACAGAAAACCAAACAAAGAAACCCGACTGACTGACAGGCCAGCAAAACCAGTTACCTGAGTAACTAACATCTCCAGCCAAATGCTGTGACGATAAAAGCAATCTGCCAATATAATACATGGTCCAACTCAAATACGGAAATAAACGAAACATTCAACGTGGAAAAACGTTTGAAAAAAATAAACGTTCCGCATACAAACCGATTATTTTGTCTTTTAAGCTCATGCTACCACTTCAAACAACTTTTTTCCTTCCATGTCATTGACTTACCTGACTGTCATACACACCATCGTTTTCAACCGAAAACAGCAAACAAGTATGGCTTAGTTTCGTATCCAGGTAGCACCACAAAGTCAGACGATTCACTGGTGGTCAGTGCGTAGAGCAGATTCTTCCAGCACCCGCCAGCAACCTTTATACTGGACGAGTTCAATCCAGTTGCTCTCCAAAAGTTCAAGCTGAACTGTGTGTGGTAAAAAATAACCGCTCGTTTCGACAGTAATTTAACTCCCCCAAAGTGAGTTTGAACGAGGCGGACAAGAAAGGGTCGCTGGGTGCTGAATCGTGAGAGAGAGAGACAGAGAGAAAAACGCTAGACGAAACTGTTGTTTTTTTATTTATCTTGTGATTCCAGTGCAAATCTTCAAACTAGTTCATTCTCATTTTTTTTTTTGTTTGTTTTATTTTGTTGATATTTTTTGCTGATCAAGAAACAAAAAAGCCAACGCTAGGTTTCAGATTATTGGCAGTTGTTCTCCACTTCTTTTTTTTTTTTTTTTTCTTTTTTTTCAGTATAAAGTTTTCCAGAATGGTGGTTTGAACATAAAAAAAAAAGAAGAAAAAATATATATAATAATTAAAGTTCGTTGATAGTGACAGAAGTGGTGGAAAACCTTTGTCTGTTACTCTGGAATTCTGCCTGGCCAACGTGTGTCTGCGATGCTAAAGACCGGCCCAGAGTGTGTGTGGGGGGGTTATATGCACCGGTGTTCCCCTCCCACGCCACGCGCCGGTCGTGGGGGCGGTCGCCGATGGTGGCTGAAGGGAAGTCACCACTGTCGCAGTGGAGGGGGAGTGTGGTGACAGAGGGTGAAGGAGGGATGGGAGGATGAGGAGAGGAAGTGGGAGGGGAGTGGGAGTGGAGTGGGCTGGGTACAAGTGTCGTCGTAATTTTCTTCTTTCTCTCTCGCGGTCCGTCTGAGTGCTTGGGTGTATGGCGGTGTCTCTCTCTATGGCTCTCTCTCTCTCTCTCTCTCTCTCTCTCTCTCTCCTCTCTCTCTCTCTCTCTCTCTCTCTCTCTCTCTCATAAACGTGTTTGTCCTCTCTCTGTCTTTGTCTCTATCTGTCTGTCTGTCTGTCTGTCCTGTCTGTCTGTCTGTCTCTCTCTCTCTCTCTCTCTCTCTCTCTCTCGCTCTCTCTCTCTCTTTGTACGTGTGTGTGTGTGTGTGTGTGTGTGTGTGTGTGTGTGTGTGTGTGTGTGTGTGTGTGTGTGTGTGTCCATACCCCCGCGGGGGAGTATATATGCATGTGTGTGTACATTGATTGTCTGTGCAAATGCACGCTTGGTTTTTTGTTATGAATTGATGACTATGTACGTGCGTGCAGGTGCAAATAAATCTTGTGTCAACCCTTGGTTTGTAGACAGAGAGAAAGAAAATAGATAAATTAAGAATAATGTCCTCAAAAAATCGAGAAGAAGAGGAAAACATAACAGCGGCGGAGACATCATACTTAAAAAAAAAAATTAAAAGATAAGAAACATATGACAAAAAAGTCAGTAAACGACCTGAACGATCTCCGTAGGAATGGATAAGACATACGAAATTACTTTTCTTTCTTTCTTTCTTTCTTTTTTTTTTTTTAACCCTGTTAAGAACGAGAAGCCTGAAAGAATCGACATGAAAATAAGGTATAAAATATGTTTTATCTCTGGAGGGACCATGGTACCAGCTTTTGGGTTGTTATTTGTTTTAATTCTACGTTTCGTGAAAAAATATGCGGGGGTTGCTCAGTATGTGCTCATATTTTGTTCTTTTCCCATTTCCGCCGAGAGAAGACAACTCTCTGCTTTGCTTTAGACACAAGCGTGCTCTGTTCTTTACATTGTTTCTTTCTTTTCTTTCTTTCTTTCTCTTTTTTTTTTTTTTTTTTTTTTTTTTTTTTTGGTTTTGTTTTGTTTATATCGTTTCCTTGTTCTTTCCTCTGTTCTGTTCTTTCTTTTATTCAGTTGTTGTTCCTTCCCTCCTTTTAGTTGTTCTTTATTTCTTTCTCTCTCTCTCTCTCTCTCTCTCTCTCTCTCTCTCTCTCTCCATCGTCTCTCCCTCCTCCTCTCTCTCCTCTCTCTCTTCTTTTCTTTTTTTTTTTTTTTTTGCATTTTTTTTCTGTCTTCTTTGTCTTTTTTTTTTTCTTTGTTTTTTTTTCTCTTGTCTTTGTTTTTTGTGTTTTTGCTTTTCGTTTTTTGGGTTTTGTTCTTTCTTTCTTTTTCTTGTCTTTCTCTTTCTTTCCCCCTTTCCTTTTTTTTTTTTTAATTAAAATTATTACTCCATGCCTTTTGTCCCCTTTTTTTTTAAAGTAATTCTTCCTTTTCTTTCTCTATTTATCTTTTCTTTCTTTCTTTTTTTCTCTTTTTCTTCTTTCTTTTCTTTTTTTGTCCTTTCTTCTTTTTCTTTTTTTTTTTGCTCCCTTTTTTCTTTCCGCGGTTTTCTTGATCTCTTCCCGTTTGTTGTTTTTTAATTTCTTTTCTCTCTGTCTCTCTCTGATTTTTCTTCTTTCTTTCTTTATTTTTTATTTGTCTATATCTTCCTTGTTCTGTTGCACTTTCTTTTCACAGTGTTCTCCTTCGTTCTTACGTTTCCTCTTTGCATTTTTTTTTCTTCTCTTTCCTTTTCTCTTTCTTCTTTCTTTCTTCGTAGCTTTTCCTCTCCTCCTTTTTCTTTGATCTTTTTCTTTTGGTTGTTTTTTTTTTTTTGTTTTTTTTTTTTTTTCTCTTTCTTTCTTTCTTTATTTGTTCTTACTTTACTTTCTTCTGTTGTCCTTTTTTTCGTTCGTTTTTATTCTCTCTTTCTTTTCTGATCACTCTCTTTCTTTTCCACCTTTCTCTGCTCTCTCTCTCTCTCGGGTCCATTCTACGGCAGGGGCTCAGGGCTCGCGGTGACGCACAGTTTGCACGTATTTCTCGTGCTGGAACGCCAACCCCCCCCCCCCCCCCCCCCCCGCCCCCCCAAGTCACTCCTTCTATGTTCAACGTACACGATTAATTCACCCTTTCAAAACACCGAGCAGCACGTTTGAAGGGTGCGGCGAGTGCGCGACATCCACAACAACAAGAAAAATAATAAGAAAGAAAAAAAAAAAAAAGAAAGTCGAGAGCTTCTGTCATCAGTCGCAAGGTTCCCACTCCGCACGATACCAAGCGATAGACCCAAACAGATAATCAGGAACGCTGTAACTGAACCTGACGACGCTCTGCGCAGGAAACTGTTCGGCTAGATTTCCGCATGCACCAGCCAGTAAGTTTTCACGACAGAAACGGTCTACTCATCCAAATGTTTGCCTACTTCATCGGAAGGGGCCATCTATCTGTGCACGTTTCATCCCGCTTCGTGCAATTTCAAAAGATCATGTTGCCGATATCTCATCAGAAACGGCTCAGACGGATTGGGGGGGTGGGGGGGGTGGGGGTGGGGGTGGGACACTGGGGGAGATGTACACACACACGGACAAGGAGAAAGAAAAGCAAGAACAGCAGATACCTTGTCCACGCAGTAATTGGAGTGCAAAAGACGATTTCGTGTTTATTTTCTTCAGTCTTTGTAAGTCAATGAATACGATTGAGAGAGAGAGAGAGTGTGTCATGTTTGTCTGTTTAAACTCGTTTGATGACTCCTAAGATTCAACAAAAACCGCCCAAAGCACTTTGAGCACTTTGAAAATATAGCAAAAAAACAAAGAAGAAAAAAAAAAACAGTCCACGTTCCCCCAATAGAACGTACAATCAGCAGTTTCATTGCAGATAATCACAAAGAAACGAAGGAAAAGGCGTCCGGTAGTTTCGAACGGTTTATCTTAATACTGGAATTCTAACGATCTTAGTAGAAGTCTCCCCATTCACCGTTGCGAGTAAGCCTAAAACAAAAGTGTGACAGAAGAAAATTACATCTCAGATCCAACGGCAAGGACAGGTACAATAAGGACAGGTACAACAAGGACAGGTACAACAAGAACAGGTCCAACATACGTTAGCTGTAAATAAAAAAAAAAAAAAAAAAAAAGCTAGAATAATAGTTGTGTGCGCGATCCCGGCGCTAGTACGGAACTTCCGAGGAAATAAAAGGCCAGCGTACGCGTCGACACTGACCATTGAACAGGCGAAACAGTACTTGGTTTTCACCCTGCAAAAGGTTTCCAGATGATGTATACCTTTCCCCCCACACACCCCCCCCCCCCCCACCCCCCACCCCCACGCCGTCTCCCTCCCTCCATAAAAATTGAAACAAAGAGTGAAGCAACCATAGCGGGAATCTGCATTATCTCATGTCCTTTGGTTGGGAAGCTTGTTACATAATAGAGAATATTTACAAGCAGCTGTTGCGTAGTGGTTTGCGTCGTGGATGGCGGGGTTTGCGGGGAGAGGTGTGTGTGTGTGTGTGTGTGTGTGTGTGTGTGTGTGGGGGGGGGGGGGGGGAGGGGGTTGTTGTGAGTTCGATTCCCATCCAAGCCGTTTTTATTCATAGAATTTGGTGACCCAGATCTGCGTCTGCCTCAGAGCTGAGCGTGCAAGTGGGTTTGATGTGGAAGACGGGGATCACACAGTCGAATTTAATTCTCTTAATGGATGCGTCTCTGAGAGGGTTGTTCAAAGTTCCTAGCCCACACTGCAGATGTCTGTATCTTGTACACACCGACACACGCGCGCACACACACACGCATGCGCATAAGCGCACAAATACACACACACATACACACACACACACACACACACACACACACACACACACACACACACGCACACACACACACATGCGCACACGCCCACATACAAAGATACACACAGATGTGGACACATATAGTCTATATGCACACAAACCCACAAATTACACACACACACACACACACACACACACACACACACACACACACACACATATGCACGTGCACTTCTGCACACGCACATACACACACACACACACACACACACACACACACACACACACACACACACACACATACACACACACACACACACACACACACACACACACACACACAACGCGCACACATGAAATGCTTAAGTCTGTTTAAATCTATATTTTGAAGGATCATTCCAGTGAACATAATTATGTTATGCGTTATATAAATACAACAGCTATCGCATGGTACCACACGGAGAAAATATTACTTCATTATTATGAATTGCATAATTATGTATACTGTTCAAGTATCATTAATTCATAAGAAGAGAGAAAGTGGGGGTGTGGGTGGGTGGGGAGGGGGAGGGGGTGTGAGTGGAGTGAGCGGGTGTGTTTGGTTGCTGTATATGCTTGTAGTTTGTAAGAACTCAGAGGATTGTGCTTAGTGATTTTTTTGTTTGTTTGGGTATGTGTGTGTGTGTATATATCCAACAAAAAGTAAACAACCTTTCCTCGGCATACATTGAACTCTCACTCAAATCCATTCAAACCGAAAAAAATAACTCATTTCTAATAAGTTTCACGGATTATTATTTACTACGATATTGTCAAACACATGTACAAATATGATTAATAACCAAAAAAAATGTGGTAATTTGTATCCGGAAATGTACAGCAAAGAGAAAGATCATGTTGATGAAAGAAATGGAGAAGAGAGAAAGAAAGAACTGTGGAATGGAAGAGAGAATGAGGAAAGAAAAAAAAAAAAATATTAAAAAAAAAAAAACCGCGCACACATGCCTGCGCGCACACACACATACACGCGCGCGCGCGCGCGCGCACACACACACACACACACACACACACACACACACGCGCGCGCGCGCGCGCGCGCACACACACACACACACACACACACACACACACACACACACACATGCGCCCACGCACACACATGGGCCCATGCCCACACATCATACACACACGTGTACATCCACTACACACACACACACACACACACACACACACACACACACACACACGTGCCACACATCATACACACACGTGTACATCCACTACACACACACACACACACACACACACACACACACACACACACACACACACCACGTGCGCGCGCACGCT
>JADBJO010002038.1:269813-277313 GCA_016801955.1 Conus betulinus
CTCAGTAAATCTTCAATACGTCTGGTTGTGTTTCTCCGTCGCTAAATCTGCGTGTCATATTAACAGAAAGTATTCATAATAGCAACAATTGCACAACAGAATGATTAAAAAAAAATGAAAGAAAGAAAGAAAGCCGTACCCGATCCCAGTAATACACCAAATGAAACAAGCTAAAACGTAACGATTGAAATTCAATCGGTGTCAGTATATACAAGCGCTAGATAAAACAGTTGCTTGATATAGAAAAGAACGAAATTAAACTCGTAAGAAAAAAGAAACTGAGTTGTATAATAATCCCTTCATCAACGGACAGATTTGCTTTATAGGATGTACAAAATGCAGTTGCGTGTATGCGTTTACAGGTATTATACCTTAACGAGAATCCCAAGCAATCAGAAGTTGATTCCATACCAGAATATATTCTCGACTGAAGAGATGATTCTTTTCCGTCAAATTTGGCATGGATTGGGGATTTAAAAAAAAAAAAAAAAAAAAAAAAAAACTTGCAGAATTATCGTCAACGCATCCCTCATTTTCCTAACTTAAAATCCGATTGAATCTGATGACTAAAAAGGAGTTGGTATATCAAGGCATTCGATACAGCAACAATTTCACTCTTGCCAGTACGCCGCCATTATTGCGCATGAAACGGATCTTGTTTTGTAATTATGCAGTGATGATGTGTTGTTAAATAGGTAACTCTGTACGTGTGTGCCGGCATTAGATCTAGCATATGAAAAGGACCTTGCCGTTTTGTAACTGTCATTGCTGTTCAATAAATGACTCTCTACACGTGCGTAATGGTATCGGTGTATATGGAAAGAGCCTTTATACTTATTGGAGGTGACTGTGAATAGGGGGGGGGGGGGGTCCTTATTGTTTTTCGTGGTGTTTTTGTTGCTGCTCTGTTGTTATTGTTGAGTGAATGTCGCATATTATAAGCAACATTTTTGTGTAACTGACGACGCCTATGCTGACACTCAAAGCACCCTCTCTCTCTCTCTCTCTCTCTGAACGCATGTGTGTTATTATATTTTATGTGCATGTCCGTTTAAAGGTATGCATCTATATATGTACGTACGTACGACGTTTGTGTGTGTCTGTGTGCACATGAACGTGTATATGTATCTATGCTTGCGTGCCTATGTACCTGTGGGTTAGTACATATGTAAGACTAATAAATTGCAACAATAAATAACTGAGCACCATTCTGACAACTTACAGAGAAAATAGGTGTTGCAATGATTGTAATATATATTCAGTTCTGAACAAAGATTGCTCTTTCGTCTTAGATTGAAAAAGTAAGGAGAAATAAGCGCTCACATCTGTAACGGTAGTAAATTCTACCTAACTAACTGTTGTACGTGGTTGAGAAAATGAATGTGAAATAATAAATGCTTCTCAAAATGAACCTTCAAAGAAAACTCACGTACATATAACTCCTAATTAAATATACCATATTTCAAAACCCGTTTTTTTTTCTTCTCAGCAACCGCAAAAATTTTTATTTTCAGTTTTCCGCCTTTTAAATTTTAAGAAGAATGCTATCCCAGAAAAAGGCTGGTGTGCAATACCGTACTACGTTCATTGAGCTTTCAAAAAACCAATCAACGTACCACCGAAGAAAAAAAAGAAAATCACGAAAGAGCAAAACAAGCTACATTTTCTTGTGTAAAATGCAAAATATGAAAAGAAAACCTCTTAAGACACAAGTGCTGAGGGCCAGTTCTTGGGATGAATCCGCAAGGGACTAAATTATAACAGACTAATAAATTCCAAGGAAAAGTAATCGAGCACCGTTCCAGCAACTTGCAGAGCAGCTTGGTGTTGCAATGACTGCAAGATATATTCAATTATAAACAAAGCTTTGCTATATTTTTATATATATATATATATATATATATATATATATATATATATATGTATCAATTATTATAAATGCATCTATGAATTGATATATGTATGTCTGTATCTTTAAAATCTATTTATTCATCTGTAGTCTGAGACAGAAAGAGAGAGACAGACAGACAGACAGAGACAGAGAGAGAGAGAGAGAGAGAGAGAGAGAGAGAGAGAGAGAGAGAACATATGGAACGGGGATTCGCAACTGCTTTTCTGAAGACAAAATGAAGTTGGGAGATATAAACAATACATAAAACAGTTCTTTTTTCTTTGTTTACTTCAAGTACGCCTGGTGTCTGCATGTGCTCTCGGAGTATTCTGCTGTAAGCACGACTGATTTAAAAAGGTTATGGACATAGGATCTTTGCACCATGGGAGTGACAGACGTGTTCCTTCTTTGTTATTCGGTAGGTACGGCGACGAAGGAAAGTACTCTTGTTCCTATCAGCCAACGAAAAAGCAAATAGACGCGCAAAACAAGATGGCAAAATAACACTTTGTTTATACTGAATATTAAAACAGACAGCTACATTTTGGTCCGAGATGTTCGTCAGATGTCACAAACAACAGACGAACACCCACGCCACTCCCACCCCATCTCCCCCCCATGCCCCCTATCCCCCCCCCCCCCCCCCCCCCCCCCCCCACACACACACACACACACACGCCCGCCCGCACGCACGCACGCACGCACGCACGCACACACTGAGAGAAATCCGCAGATAGTTGTCGACAGCCACGTAGAGAGTACTGTTTTGAGCACCTACGGAGTATTGATTTGAACTTCTTTTTTGATGTCAGTTATTTGTAACTCTGGAGAGGATTACGGCTGCTTCCTTTGTGTCTTCAGTTACGTTTGTGTTAGAGACGTTTGCGTCTTTAGCTTTAAACAAATAAGTGAAAAACAAGTTGAAATGCGAAAATCTTTTCGAGTCCACCAAAAGCAAGGACACCAAGTTACAAGACAAAACACGACGCGTTTGACCTCTACTGCACCAAAAAAACAGGGAAACCCTGTTAGAAGACAAAAAACACGACGCGTTTCGACCTCTGAGGCCTTCTAAGAAGTAGAAACGCGTCGTGTGTTCTCATGTAACTTCTTTGTTTTTTGGCGGACTCACTAAGAATAAGAATTTTGTTTGTTTGTTTGTTTTGAAATTGTTTCAAAATCCGCCCTCAGTCACCTCATTTGAAACTCGACGAGTTAAGCTTTCCAATATCCTATTGGCCCTAGAGGCAGTGTCGGAGGTTTACTGTGTACAGCGCATGGCGTATCGGAAGGCGGAGCCTACCCCTCTCCTTCCAAGGCTTTGAACCTTCCCTGACCTGAATCAAGTACCCATTCACTGCCGGGTGAATAGAGACGACTTTCAAAGTCGAACAACTCTCACCCCTTCGAGTAGTTTAATCTCACGACAGTCAGCTCCGCTGGCAAACGTGCTGTCCATCTGTGTTGATTATGGTTCCTCTCTGTTCTGCATGAGCAACGAGCTTTACTTTGCACTTAAAACTGTGTGAGCTGATTTGTATTTTGGGGCTTATTTTCAATAATACTGCGCTTAGCTGCAGTACCCCTTTGTCGCCAACAATTCAGGGCACAGAAATACTGACTAATGCTATTCGCAGTACCAGTGCATCTGGCGCATAATTATCAGGTGCAAGGCAGGCACAACCAACACAAAATAATTCCTGAAATCAAAAGAACAAATTCCAATATTTTATAGGAGATGGGTTTGAGGAGGACGCAGGAGGAGATTGACAAATGACAGTCACATCCCACAGTGCATGGCGGCCGGGATAGACTCTGGCAAGAGAAAAGAGAGAGTTGAAGCGGCGACGCGCCGAGGAACAGACAACCAGAGAGAGAGGAAGGAACTCCGAGAGGCAAACACTGGTCGGAGGTTTACTAGAGAGAGCGCCGGAGAGGAAAGAGAGAGACAAGAGATGAAGGAGCAGAGTGTTTGAGAGAGAGGGAGAGAGGGAAGAGAGAGAAAACGAGAGAGGAGGAGGAGGGAGTGAAGAGAGTGGTTTTCTAGAGGCTGTCATGAGAGAGACCGAGGCGTTAGAGAGAGAGAGTGAGGCGACTGAGAGGGGAGAGAGCCGGGGAGACCCCGGCGGTGATGGGGAGAGAGAGCTGAGAGGAGGGAGAGAGGAGAAGAGAGAGAGAGAGAGGAGCAGGAGAGGAGGAGAAAGAGCAGAGAGAGGAGAGAGAGAGAGAGAAGGGAGCTTTACTGCAGTACCCCCTTTTTCGCCAGATTCAGGGACAGAAAACTACTGACTAATGCTATTCGGGAGTACCATTGCATCTGGCGCATCAATTAGAGGTGAGGGAGGCAGAGACAAGAGAGGACAGAGAAGGGAGAGGAGAGGAGGATGAAGAGAGAAAAGAACGAGGATTGCAATAGAGGTGGAGATTGGAGAGGCAAAGGGGAAGGAGAGAGAGAGGAGAGGAGAGGGGAGGAGAGAGGATTGGAGATTTTGACCGAGAGAGGAGAGAGAGGAGAGGAGAGATAGAGGAGAGTGAGAGGAGAGGAGAGAGGGAGGAGACGAGAGAGAGAGGAGAGGGAGGATACCGAGGGAAGAGATGAGAGAGGAGACGAGAGAAGAGGAGTGTGAGGGGAGGATAGAGGAGAGGGGGAGAGAGAGAGAGAGAGGGAGGAGAGAGATGTAGGAGAGAGAGAGAGAGAGGAAGAGGAGAGTTGAGAGGGGTGGGGGGGGGGGTGTGGGGGGCAAAAGGGGAGAAAGAAAGGCAAAAGAGTGATTGGCTGAAAAAGTTTACGTTTCTAACAGCGCTTGTTGAACTGTAAGAGGTCAAATGTGCTGAGATTACCAGATTAGAGAGATGAGAGAGGAGGAGAGGAGAGAGAGATGAGAGCGAGGAGAGAGAGAGAGATGGGCGAATCATCGACTTATGATTACCAGATTCATCATACCCTTCCTACCGCCCCCCCCCCCTCCCCTACTCCCTTCCCCTTCTCCTCCTCAGACACCTTCCACCCCTGCATCCTTTTACCCTCCCTCCCCCCAAGCCTCCATCTCCCTCCCTCCCTCCTCCCTCTCTCCCTCCCTCCGAAAGCGTTTTTTATCGCCCTCTTCTGGCCGCCAGTCAGTCACACACTAATGAAAAACCATCAGACAGAATCCCACATTCCCGTCAAGTCTTTGGGGAGTCCCAGGTGGCTCAGAGGATCGATGCTTCGTTAAACGGAGGCTGGCTCAGGCCGCTGCAGTCGCAGTCTTTCTCGGTCTAATTGCATTAACTCGACCACAGCCTGCTCTTCCTCATCGTCATGCCATTCGTACAGCCTGGGGAGGGGGGGGGGGGGGGGGGGGGGGGTGGGGGGAGGGGGGGAGCACGCAGGTTTTGAAGTCGCTCCCCGCTCCCCCCCCCCCCCCCCTACCCCCGTGCCTGCCCCCCTCCATGTCAAGTTTGCCTCTCCAGTGATAAAGGTATTGGTTAGTTGGTTGGTACACACATGCAGGCAAGCACACACACACACACACACACACACACACACACACACACCTCTCTCTCTCTCTCTCTCTCTCTCTCTCTCTCTCTCTCTCTCTCTCTCTCTCTCTCTCTCTCTCTCTCTCTCTCTCTCTCCCCTAACACGTACACACGCTCTTGGCTCTCTCTCAACGTGGATTTCATTTCACAAGGGAAACCTCCGGGCCAAACATTTTTCTTTGCAGGGGGTGAGTGAACTGCCGCCTCCCTGTGAAATGACGTCTTCATCAGGACAAACCCGACGTTAGTTCGTCAGGGGATGGAATTCCCTGGGAGCTGTTTTCACCGGTGGGGGGTGGGGGGGGGGGGGGGGGGGGGGGGGGGGGGGAGGGGGGGGGGGGGGGACAACACCGCATGGAAAACACAAACTGCGGTGCTTCTGACATGGTATCTGCATGTAGTAGGTGAATACCCACGACTATCCCTACCAATCACAAGGGAGTTTATAAACTTGGGAGAATCCAGTAAAAAGAGAGAGAGAGAGAGAGAGAGAGAGAGAGAGAGAGCTCAGACCGGAGGTCAAACAAAGCCATGTGTTGTCTTTATAGTCATGTTCCTCTTTTATGTTTTATCCTATGCGAGAGGAGTAGCAACGTTCTGGGTGGGAAGCAGAACCGTATGTGAGTGATACTTGGCATGATGTGTGTGTGTGTGTGAAGTCAAATAAAGCCAAAATTATCTGTGTGTTGATGGTTCAACAATATGTTTCTGCAGCTTTTTCCCCATCTGCCCCTGCAAAAAAAAAATCCATACCTTTAAACATCAAACAAAGAAATAAAACCATGAAATGATAGTTAAGAAGAATTGAAAAAAGAGACACGAAGTAACCAAAGTATCTAAAGCGTCATGATCATACCAAAAAAAAAATAATAATAATACAGAATTTAGATAAACATTGTAGTTATCATTATACAACACGTGCATTAGAGGCACAAACCAAAATTCAGTTGAAGAGAGAGAGAGAGAGAGAGAGAGAGAGAGAGAGAGAGAGAGAGAGAGAGACCGAGACAGAGAGAGAGAGTTTACATTTATGATATCCATTACCCTCTTATAGCATCACTCCTACAGACAAATCGATCCCTATGCGATTGTCATTCTTAGACCAGATTCAGTGGTGGAATCAGCGGCAGCAGCAGCTACAGTAGTAGTAGGAACAGGAGGAGGAGGAGGAGGACGAGGACGAGGACGAGGAGGAGTAGCAGCAGCAGTAGTTGTGTTGTTGTTTTGTTTCTGCCGTTGTTGTAATGATGAAGACGATAATGAAGGTGGTGGCGGTGATGAAGAAGAAGATGATGGTGATGGTGATGATGAATATGATAATGATCATGCTGATTATAGTAGTAGTAGTAGTAGCTATTGGTATTCTCGTCGTCGTCGTCGTTGTTGTCGCAATAATGATAATAACAATGATGGTGATGATGATGAAGTCGATAATGATGATTATGATAGTAGTAGTAGCAGCAGCAGTAGTAGTAGTAGTAGTAGTAGTAGTATAATAATAATAGTAGTAGTCGTTGTTGCTGTTGTAGTTATTGCTGCTGTTGCAGTGATGATGATGACAATAAGGATGATGGTGGTGATATTTATGATGATGATGGTGATAGTAGTAGCAGTAGTAGTAGTAGCAGTAGTCGTAGTAGTCGTAGTTGTAGAAGCCGTTGTTGTTGTTCTAGTTGTTGTTCTTGTTGATATTCTTGTTCTTGTTGTTGTTCTTGTTGTTGTCATTGTTTTTGTTTTTGTTCCTGTGATGATAACGGTGATGATGAGGATGATGATAAGAGAGAGGAGGAGGAGAGGAGGAGGATGAGGATGAGATGATGATGATGATGATGATGATGATGATGGAAATAAAATGCAGAATACACGTCTTCGTCCGCAGTCAATGGTCATTGAAGTTCGTTAGAAATGCTGATAGAGGCGAAAAGTTAGACAGCCCTATCAATAAACTGGGCTTTGTTGTTGCTTTTTCTGGAAGAAAATCCAGACGTTGCCATCTCCCAAAGACTCAAATCCGGGCAGAGCCAGACACCTCAATCGTGACATCTAACAAAAAATTCCAAGGTCGCTGTTGTTGCAGGGTTTTTTTT
>JADBJO010002038.1:284813-289813 GCA_016801955.1 Conus betulinus
CTTAACATAAGAGGGACTGTTTTCTTTTTTTTCTTAGTGAACTGTGCCGAATGATCAAAGATGATGCCTATCCCTAATATTCTGTGCACATATGATCCGTTACTTGTTGTCAACTGGGGTAGGAGTGGGAAAAGGGAACGTACTGCAGATTTGCACTCTGTGTGTCTGTCTGTCTGAATATGCACGGGCTTGTGATATGTGTGAGTGCGCATACTTACTTATGCACAATTGTATGTGTGAGAGAGAGAGAGAGTGTGTGTGTACGTGCTGGTGATATGTGTGGGTGTGAATACTTGCTCATGCACAAGTGTGTGTGTGTGTGTGTATGTATAAGTGAGCACGCGCGCACGCTACAACTCTCTCTATCTTGTCTTTTTTCTCTGGTCATCCCAGTTCATCAGATGTGACACTATATATAATGAGGGAAATACAAAAGCAAAATCTTCGAAAAACTTCTTTCGTGTAGTGACAAAAAAACACAAGCGAGTGACAAAAAACACAAGCGAGGTTTTTACCAATTCTTCCGTCGTTGTAGTAGTGACTTTGTTTCAGATAAAAATGCTCAGCTACCTTGGCATCTAAACGAAAGGCAACCGGTAAGTAATTCTGTGGTGTTCTTACTGTCATGAAATCAAAAACAGAATCCAATCACACTCCAAAGTTACAAAAGTGAGGGGGGGGGGGGGGGGGGGGGGGGGGGAGGGGGAACTAAAATGAAATAAGTTGCATAAAAACTAAAATTACAGTGCAGAGAGTAAATAAGTCGGGGGACATCGTCGAGCGTAAAGCGTATCTTGCGCATCCACTCAAGAATGCAAGGGTGGTTAAAAAGGTGGCAACAGCCAGAGTGATCACCTCCCTGTTCAATAGCTGACACATGGTTAGTCACGACATTGTTGACAGCAGTTATGGGGAACTGAGCAAAGTAGCTTTTATTTCGATCTTCTAAGAGATGCGATCTCGCTCCTACTAGCCAAACGATAATATGTTGAGAAAAGGGGGGGAAAGGGGTGGTATAACAGACGCAGACTAATAATTCCTCTGTCGTTGTAACAATAGCCTGGGCAAAAAAGGGGGTACGGTTTAGAAGCGGGACGGGGGGCGACTGCGCAAGATAGTAGCACTGAAAAAAGGGGCATTGTGGCATACATGGACAATTTTCCACTGGCAGTACATGGGGGACTTAACAGCCCACCCTGAAAGACACAATACCTGCTTAGAGGTCTTTCGTCTGCAGATTTACCCTCATCAGTGAAACACAGTGATTATGGTGGCGTTTCTCCCTTGACATCGAAAAGAAAATATGTCATATGATCTTGTGGTGTTTCTCATCAACAAGGATTCGAACACAGACTACAGCGGCATTCTCAATGTAGCCAGGTAGAAAGGTTAAACAGTGAAATAAGAGAAAATAGTAAAAAGAAATAAGTTTCATAGGAACTAAGTTCATTAAGTAAAGAGTAATAGATGTAGGCAGGAACCCTGGGCGATGCTTGGGGGATCCATTTGAGGACACAAGGGAGGTCAAAAGGAGTGGTCAGTCCGACTGTTGTGCAAAAACCAAAGTTTTACACGTCAATGCTGACAGCAGTTTCGAACTGTGCAGACAAACCTTTACATTAATCTCCCAAAGTGTTTGAGCATTACTGATTTTACAGCTGTCGTTCCCCCCCCCCCCCCACCCCCACCCCCCGACCCCCCACCCCCGAATTTATCGATCTAAGAACTTAGCACTGGAGCTTAAGCTTGAGCTGAGTAAATATCTTCATTTATTTGAAAGGGCCCATGGGAGGCACGGGATATGTCATGCTGGGTGTTTTCCATGGCAATTGCGTTTGTTTCTGACTAACGGAGACAATTTTATTGCCAGCTGAACGTGAATCGAGGCCGTCCTATCCGTGCTTATTGCATGAAAACGAAAAACGACAAAAATGTTTATTATCTCTTTAAACGACACCTCGAAATCATGTCCCTTGTGGCCTTTGCTGTCCAATTGACATGGCTGCTGGCATTTCCGTGAAACGTCATCATTATCAAAACGCCCATGCTCACATGCAAAAGATCGTATACCTGACGTTATTAAGTTTAATGTGCGAACTCTTATCATTATAAACAACAGGGTAGATAGCGGAATATTTGAAGTAATCATAATGGGGGAGGGGGGAGGAGGAGGGGGTGTACATCTGCATTTACTGTCGAATTCACGAATTAGATTTGTAACATGACATTCTGCATTTGTGTAGTTTCACATGCTGTCTATCTGTCTGTCTCTCTGTCTGTCTCTCTCACACACACACACACACACACACACACACACACACACACACACACACACACGTATATATATATATATATATATATATATATATATATATATATATATATATATATATATATATATACCAAATTTAAAACAGGGTTTTAAAATGGAAAAATAAAACCTACAAAATTGTATCGAGCCAAATGCTCTCCTCAGGGTATACAATCTGGGCGCGCCACCGGTGTTATATAGTGTGGTGTGTGGGCGTGTGAGCTCTTGGGGCGCGTTCAGGGGGAACGTGCCAAGGAATGGTGCATTGACAAGGATTTCCATTTATGCCTGCAATTGTTTATCATTTCTACTTTAGAGTTCAGGGATGCTAGATGGAGTTTACATAATATCAGCCACTTTTCTGTAGTACATAAATTGCATTTTTTTAGAAATGTTGTTGTATGGTGTTGCTTTTTTTTTTATTTATAATTTTCCATGATATGTTGTAATCTATTTTCTTATCTTTAAGCTTCTAAATATATTTGCTTAGTTCTGTTTGGTTTTTCATATTTTTCATTTTTGAAGGACTGTTTATGGTTTGCATATCTGGTTTTAAAACGGTTAGCCGTGATCCCTATGTATGTTTCTTTATCACTGTCTGTTGTTACTGTAGCTTGGTACACAATATTATTGTAGAGACATTTGTTATTCAGAGGGCACTGGTCTTTTTTTGTGCAATTACAAGATGTCCTTTCGTCACCCTCTTTGGTTGTATTGCTTTTGGTTTTATGGGAGAATCAATTATATTTTTAAGGTTGGACATACACGAATACGATAGCTTGATGGTGTTTTTATTGAATATTTTAGATAGTACATGTTCTTTCGGGAATGATGTTATAAGGATTCTGAAGAATTCTTTTCCTACGTTAGTTTTGTTGTTCTTCCATCATATGGAGGGTTATACCATATAATCTTTCTTTTCCTGTTTTTCTTATTGTTTGTTCATGTTGTTATCTGGGTTATATTGTAATTGTAGTTGTAGCCACTTTTTTCAGCGCCTCTTGGTATTCGGCTGCTGCACTGTTAAATGCTTTCTCATTGCATGACAGTTTAGACAGTCTTTTGTTTATACCATTAGGTATGGTTTTTAGAATGGAGGGGTGGATGGTTACTTTTGATGTCTACGTAGACAGCTGTGTCATTAGGTTTTTTTTTATGGTTTGTATGTATGATCGTTAAGGTCTAATGTTAGCCTAAATAATTTACAATTTGTTTTTGTTGGCTTCTACTGTGATTTTTAGGTTATGGCTTTGGAAAATTTTACAAAGTTCTTTTTTCTTGTTTTCAATGATTTTTGGTTTATTGTTTAGCGTGGCAAGGCCGTCATCTCTGTATAAGCCAACCTGTTTACCAAGTATTTTCTGTATATGAGACAACATGAAGAGTCCAACCAATTCACAGGTTTCAGCTCCATCATAAGATCCCATCGTGACATCGAATGTGGAGTTTTTTGCTGTTTTTTTTTTAATCCAAGTTTCATTGTTGCTATGGAGGAGAGTTTTTAGTGTGGAAAATGATTTCCATCTCAGAAATGTGTTATACTTGTATATTTTTTGACGAATCTTAGAGCTTTAGTAAGTAATTCCTCATCAATAGAAGTATAGAAATCCACTATGTCAAAAGTAATGAACACTGTATTTTTCTGTTTGTTCAATTTTTTTCAACCATTGGATAACTTATAACTATTTTTCCAGAGGTTATATTCAGTGTTTGATTTTGTGTCCTGTATTGCTTTTTCCAGGATTTATATATATATATGCCAACCTGTTTATATATATATATATATATATATATATATATATATATGTATATGTGTGTGTGTGTGTGTGTGTGTGTGTGTGTGTGTGTGTGTGTGTGTGTGTGTGTGTGTGTGTGTGTGTGTGTGCGCGCGCGCGCTCAGGTACACATGTTTGTGTTTTGATATGGAGGTGCATGTGCTATCACTGACACGATGTCTTACATAACTTATGTATAGATTAGTATCCTATCAGTGACACCATGCTTTATGTAACTATCTTACAGATTGATATATGCCCCTGGTTATCACAAACTGAAATTCATGCTTAGTAGGATCCATTCCAATGTACCTGTACCTGCCAGAGACTTGTGACTCGTGGAGAGAGAGAGAGAGAGAGAGAGAGAGAGAGAGAGAGAGAGAGAGAGAGAGAGAGAGAGAGACTCGTGACTCGTGACTTTAATGTGAGGCCATCAGCCTATTCACATGAGTGCAACAAGAAAGAAATCCATTTTATACAGTTAGAACTAAATTTACCATGACTGCAACAAAACATTATTCCATGACAGTATGTACATGCAGAATTCTATCTTAATTATACATAAATGCTCCCTTAGTACATTCTTCCTTGTGAACATAATGTAAGTATACATGTTATTATTTTAAAACTCATGATATGAATGCTGTTGATACTAGCATGCAAAACACATGATTTCTTTTACATTTCCCTCATCGTATTTTCGTAACCATTATCCAGTGGAGACCTTTCTACACCTGTGTCGTATAATACTCCGGAAAGCCGTACTATTTTAAGCATCTTTTATTTACTTCATTTACGCATGCGTCAGATTAGCAGATCGCCCTCCACTGTGCAAAGGAAAGGAAAACCCCGAATCTTGGCCTTTGACACTCTGTGTGTTCTGTGGTCGTGTTCGTGTGGTGGGTGAACTTGTG
>JADBJO010002038.1:304813-337313 GCA_016801955.1 Conus betulinus
ATAGGCAGAAGGCATAGCTGGATATTAGCTTTAAACTGAAGAGTTTTGTTGTCAATGTTTCCTCTTCACAGGCAAAATACCTAAACAGTTTCATTGGAAGACGTTTGAGATGAAGGTTTAAGGAGTTGCAGGTTCTAATCCAGGCAGCAGTAAAACCGGATTGGGATATGGGTATCCATGAGTCAGGTACTGAATGTGACACGACCCCCTTTAAAGCGTAAACATTAAGGGTCGGGACATTTGCTTGACAGTACTTTTCCTCTGAAGACCTTCTGCCGTCCCATCTCCTCTCTCTCTCTCTCTCTCTCTCTCTCTCTCTCTCATCTCTCTCTCTCTCTCTCTCTCTCTGAGTATGTTTGTATTTGTATACACATGCACGCGCGCGCGCATATGTGTGTGTGTGTGTGTGTGTCTGTGTGTGTGTGTGAGTGCGCGCGCGCGCGCGCGCGCGCGCGTGTGTGTGTGTGTGTGTGTGTGTGTGTGTGTGTGTGTGTGAGTGTGTGTGTGTGTGTGTGTGTGTGTGTGTGTGTGTGTGTGTGTGTGTGTGTGTGTGCGTGCGCGCGTGCGTATGTGTATGTGTGTGCGCGCGCGTGTATGTGTGTATGTATGTGTGTGCGCGCGCACGTTTGTGTGTATTATGTTTTTTGTGATTACAACTCACAAATGAAGACTGATAAGCGGTTTCAGTATGTTTACATGTGCCCAATCCCAAATCATTTCAGTGGTGTTTATATTGAATTCGATGGCGGCATTGGGAAAGGGTATATGACAATTTAAGTCCAAGCATTTTTTCAGTTAAAAAACCATTAATCTTTTAAAACAAAAGATCATCCATCAGAACATGGTTCGGGACACAATCAAGTCAATTAAAATTGACTTCCCTTGAAGTTTCGTCGTTGATGCAAACACGCTTTTGATTGTGATGTGTCTACTGTTCTGCAGATTGGGGTATATGTGAAAGAGCATTGACCATTCTATCAACTTGCAAATTTTGCCCTGTGAAGCTATGGGGATGTAACTTTTTTTTTTCACGTACGAAAAATGTGCGAATCCATTCCACGATTTAGTGTATTTTCTGTCTGAAGAAAACGAGACATGAGTTTTCAACTATTTCCAGACACGCTGTGAATGTTCAGATTTTTTATTTTCCAAGTAGTGGTGCTTGGTCAATGGCATCGAAAGCTTTCATAAACTCAGCCATGAAAATATCTGTAATGTCACATGTGTTTCTATTGCCACAGTCCATTGGTTAGATAGCGGAGTCAATGTGAGGTGACAAGAATGATTAGCTTTGAATCTATAATCCAGATTTTTTTTGACGAAAGTAAGCTGAATCAAATGAAGTGATCTAGCATACAAAAATACTGCAAGGGACTGCCGAGTCACTGAAAATACGCCAAAATAGAAATACTAGGGCAGTGAAAGTTAGACAGACGTCTTTTGTACACGTTACTAATCAAACACAAATCGGATCACCGACAAAAAAAAAAGTGTGTGTGTGTGTGGGGGGGGGGGGGGGGGGGGGGGGGGCCAAGGCCAAGGTAGAAGCTGGCCTTGGATTTAAACATGTTCTTCCTGGTACCAACCTCTCTATCCAGGGAGTACTCTTGTGTGCATTATTGTTTCTTATTTGTTATATCTGAAGGAGACATATATGTCACGTCTGTTTTGTATTGTGTATTGAGTAAGCGTTGCCTGGATCTGTTTTGTGTTTCAGTTTGTATTGTGGCATGAGTAACAATTTGTTGACTCATGCAGTTCCCAACGGCTTAGAACGAAGATAAGTAAAGGACGGTTCTGCACCTTGACAGGTGCGGATGATGACGTATGTTGAAAAGGTATTGCTTTCCTTTGTGGCATGATTTTTATCTCTTCAGGTATCGGCTGTAAGTACATATAAACAGGTTAGTAACTATATTAGCCACCAGGTTTTTTTTTTTCCCCGTAAATACCTTAAGGGTTCTGGTGTAGCTTTGCTTATCAAAAACTACCAGCATTTTGCACTTTGTGAACATAGAACAGTGATCTGTTTAACATTAATATACTGCGTCAGCGTATGAAAAGTATACATAGGCCCTACACGTCTTTCTATTTTGATCGTGGAATTACTTAAAAAAAAAAAAAGAAAGAAAAAAAGAAAGAAAACTTACGCGCTCAAGTTATCATTATTTTCCTTCGAAGTCAAGAGATCATGATAACAGTTCTTTTTTTTTTTGTTTTGGAGTCAAATATCTTACTCGATTTCTTTACCTTTTAAAGCCTCTTCTATTTTAAAATGTAGAACCTGTGATTTTAAGACAGTTTTTGTTTTGAGTTCGTTTCACATATCTGACTAGATTTCTTTGCTGTTCAACGCCTGGTCTCGCGATGCAGGAAACGGGTCTATTCCTCCAGCTGCATAATCGATTTCGTTTGTTATCTAAAGGTATTTTTGACACGTAGTATCATCATAAATGTGGCATAGAAGAGGTTAGGCGTCGTTATGGATGGGTCTTCGGGAACGATGTTTTTGCCAGGCTTTATCGGTTCTGGTCTAACGGCCATCAACGACGAGGGATCTAAACCAGTATTCCTCGTCAGCAGCAGCAAAGACAAGATGAACACTACTCTCACAGTGAATCCTACATGAAACGACAATGGCGTTTCCGTGAAACACAAAATCAGGCTCCTGCCTGTTATGAGTAAATGAGCGAGTGATTTCTTTAATTTAGAGTCTGTTCACACTTGGTGATATTAGACTTTAAGAAAAGAAAGAAGAAGAAGAAGAAAAGGAGCGAGGAGTAGAGGAGCGTTTATAAAAAAAATCTATTAATTGATGCATGGAAAGCACTGTTGCTATTTGCACTATTTCTGGTTTGTGGCTTATTGTTTGGTAGATTATGCACAGTCCCATCCACGTTCGATTCTTTATATAATGAAGTTAATATTGAACAATGAAAAAGAATATGGTCCACTTTACAATCGCACGCAACATTTTGGAAAAAAAATCGTTGTTTTCCACGAATTCAGTCAAAGCTTGTATATCAAAGATGAGAAATATCGTGGACATGATAAAGATGTCACACTTCTCTGGAAGGTGTTCACTGTTCAAGCGTTTTTGTTTTTCAATAAGAAATAGTGCGCATGCTAGACATGGATCTTCACAGCGGATCTGGAATCAAGCTCTGCTACCATGAACGAAGGAAAGAAAATTCGGTACAGCATTATAGCTAAACAAGAACAAGAACAGCAAATGGTCTGCATGCATTGCAGAATGGACAGAGACAAGGTCTGCAATAAACCATGCCTTGGTACACCGCCAACAGAGGTGGAGGAACCGGGGTGGATGATGAGCCAGTGCTATGCCCTGGTTACTCTTCTCGGAGTCAAGGTGAAAAGAGAAAGACAAACAGACATTCACTTCAAAGACAAGTACATGTTCTAATAAAACATTTGTGTGCAAAACGAAATAATGGAAACGTTGACCATTATGATACTTCATGTATCTATATTGAAAACAACCTGTCTAGTTATCAATTTTTGTGAAACAAAGTAGTTAGAATGTATTTGTAAATAGTGTAGAAAGTGTAGTTGTTACTTAAAAGGTGGAACTCTCTTTTCACTGTCTGACTGGTTGGTTGTTGACATTGTGTGAACGAATGTCACACACACACACACACACACACACACACACACACACACACACACACACACACACTGTACCTTGATACGGTATTAACTTTTAAATTATGTTACGTAGAAGACATGTACAAAAAAAAAAGACTGGATTAAGAAAGCACTTTGGTCTGAAAATGCCTTTCCGTACATAGATGAACCAGGCTTAACATATCAATGAAAACCATTGGATGACTTGTACCCTTCAATCCCAAAAGAAAACGAGGGGTGTGATATTTGATATGAAATCATACGCGGGAGTGTGACGGGTCTCCGACGTTCCTCCCAGGGATGCAGGGGGGGATATAGACAAAAGCATTCACGTTTTCACAACCCAAATGCGCTCTCGCATAGGCAGCGCACTCTGTCACTCACATCGGGCCCGCACAAAGGTGACGGGAAACTAGTAACATTTCATAGAAAAATAATCAAATCTGATTCAACTCGACTCCTAGCCCCTATCAGTCACTACACAAAACATTTATCTGTATCATACAAAATGTACGGGGGGGGGGAGGTGGGGGGGGGGGGGGTCACTACACAAAACATTTATCTGTATCATACAAAATGTAAACATCCTACAGACAGTCTCGTACTCTCACCCCCCCTTTCCTTCAATCAATTTTAATTAACCAGGAAAGACAACATTCCACTATTCTGGTTGCACACTTATAAACTTGGTTGATCAGTCAGTCAGTCAGTTCTCTCATCACTCAGTGCCAGTACGATCGCAGAAGCTGCCACACTGTTGCGTCCTCCTGATTGGTCAAATCCCAGTTGGGGGACACTGGCAGCGTAGCTCGAGTGCACCCTCAGGCCGAGTCTCCCGGACTCCATTGAGCTTTCACCCTCTCCACGGAAAGGGCTCCAGCTGGCCTCCCCCACATGTCCTCTTTTGCTGCAAACACCCACCGTTGTCTGGCAGCTCCCTGCCTAGGTCCCAGCAGGCTGACACGTCTTGCTGTCTACCGTCTTCACACAGGAGGCAATACGCTAACGTTGTCGGCTCCGAGGCTGCAAGCAACCTCCACTGTCTTACGTCCCCACCTAGGAGACAATTCTAAACCGTCGTCGGCTTTTAGGTGACAGCAAAACCTCTGCTTCTCACTGTATTTTCTTCAGCCTCAGGAAGATGGGGATTTCACTTTCCCTCGGTGGGTCACACATTTGGTTTTCCGAGCATCTTATATCCATTCTCAAACAAAAGAGAAACCGAGTTTAACTGATTCAACCAATGGAATCACTGGCATACACACACACACACACAACACACACACACACACACCACACACACACACACACCACACAACATCACAACGATTTGCACCAATGAACTCCCGAGTTATTTTTATTCCACCAATGGAATCGCTAGTCACCTACACCTACACACACATACACACCATCGACTAGCACCAACAAGGAGTTGGGTACTGAGCGGTTAATGCATAGCCTCCACTTTAAACTCATGTTCGATTCCCCAAAACTACCGTTGTACTAACAGCCCGGACTTCTCCACAAGCCAGGACTGATGTTTCAAATGTTTACTACAATCTATAGACAACAAGGTGCAAATCATTCAGCAGGCCGAAGCTTTCCCGAACGTGTTCATCCCCCGGAACAAGAACGGCTAAATGGTTAGAGAGAGAGAGAGAGAGAGAGAGAGAGAGAGAGAGAGAGAGAGAGAGAGAGAGAGAGAGAGAGAGAGAGCATGCTGGTATGCTGGAAGTATCAAATCACAGTGAAAACGAGTGAGAATTTGACTGCATTTAGAAGCATGCCTGTAAATGTCTTTCTGTACATGGTTGAATCTGGTTTGGAGTGATTTAATATTCGTTGAATGCGCTGTATCTTGTCCCAGAGACAGAACGGAGTCCGCTGCGCTATAAAGATGGACTGCGCTTGTGTCTGTTAACAAAAAAAAAAACAAACGAGATATGTATTGACCATTTGCTTCAGAAATGAATGAATTCAAAATTTGTCTATTTATTTATCTATTTATCTTATTCGTTTCTTCATTTATGTATTTATCTGACTATTTATCTATTGGTGTGTTTCTATTTATTTATTCATGTATACATCTTTTTATTTACCTATTCTTTTATGCATTTATTGTTTTTATCATTTATTTATCTGTCTATCTATTCACTGACATACTTCATCGTTATTTGTATTTGGATATTTGGATAGTGGCCGGACTGGAAAATACTGAGCGAAGTAACGAAAAGGCACGAAAGGAGATCTCTCTTGAATCTCTCTGGGACACAGAGAGAGAGAGAGAGAGAGAGAGAGAGAGAGGGTTGGGGGGGGGGGGGGGGGGGAGGAGGGGGGGAGGGAGAGAGAGGGGGGACAGACAGACAGACAGACAGACAGACAGACAGAGACAGAGAGAGAGAGAGGGAGAGAGAGAGAGAGAGAGAGAGAGAGAGAGAGAGAGAGGACTAATCCGATCAACTCAAATACAAAATGGATGCAAGACACTCAGAGACATCAATCAAAACTTCTCGTTTAGAATGGGAAACCAGAATTTACAGCACAGACATTACGCACACGACATCCTTGAAAACAGAACGTAGTTATTTCAGAAAAAGCGAAAAGGGTGGGCAGGATGCAGGGAAGGGGGTATGGGGTTGTGTGTGGGGAGAGGGCGGAGGGGAGGGAGGGGGGCAGATAGGGGGGGACACGTCCTTCTCTCAAATTACTTCTTCCGTTTATGTAAACCTCATTTTATTTAAATTGTACAAGATTAATACATACCGGATAAAGGAGATTTTTGTTCGAAAAAAAAAGAATAACATGGGGCCTTTGTCCTTGAAAACAAGAAGTCTTCTTTATAACACCATTCCTAAAGTAAATTTATTACTTCAGAATTTATCTTGTACATTTGCTTTTCGGAGAGATGCTCCAGATGAACACAGATTATCACAAAATGAACTCGAGAAATTGGTGAGTAGATAGGTAAGCAGGCAAATAAGTAGGTAGGCAGATAGGAAGGTAGACAGGTACGTACGTACGCAGGTAGGTAGGTAGGTAGGTAGGTAGGCAGGTGGGTAGGTGCGTAGCTAGGTAGGTAGGTAGTAGAAAGGTAGGCAGGTAGGTGGGTAGGTAGGTAGATAGATAGGCAGGTAGGTAGGTAGGCAGGTGTGGGTAGGAAGTTGGAAGGTAGGTAGTAGACAAATGTAGATCTAGATTGATAGATAAAGAGAGAGAGAAAAATAGACAGAAAGACAGAGAGATAAAGAAAGACAGACAGAAGAAAGATAGATGGAGAGAGAAATAGCTAGAGAGATATAGATCGATAGATAAACAGGCTGAGAGAGAGAGAGAGAGAGAGAGAGAGAGAGAGAGAGGGGGGGGGGGGGCGCATGGATGGATGGGCTGATGGGTGGACTGGTACATGAAGATGCAATCCGTGATCCTCGTTAGAGGCACAAAACACCTGGTGGTGACAGCTCGGCTATGTGTGGAGTCGTACTGTCTCCACCTGTCAGCCACGCAGCTACGAGTGCAGCTGCAGAATGCATGCAGTAGTTCTCTTGGCGGTGGCGTCTGTGGATATGCACTCCCTTGAGAAGGTAGCCTACTCATTCTTTCTCACGTGTCGTCCGTCAAGAGAACCAGTTCTAGCAAAATTCCGCAAATTCACCGGCCGCCGTGGCGAAGTGGTTAGCGTCGCGGACTCTCGGCTGGAAGGTCGTGGGTTCGAATCCCATCAGAGGCATGCGGGATTTTCTGCCCCGACCAGCTCCTATCCAGAGTTGAGTCTGCTGCGGACTCAGTTGGGGAGACTGGGACCACACAGTCGAGTTTCATCCACTTAATGGATGCGTTTCTGAGGGTGTTGCTCAAATTTCTTGACCAACACTGCAGTTGTCTGTATCTCTCGGGCCTGGTTGACGCCGGGATATATTATGAAAGGAAGCGTAGAGTATAGCCCTGTCATGTAGTCTCAGACCGAAATGGAAATCCGTAGCATCATCTTAATCATCCTCATTCTCATCGATCAGCATTTTAAAAAAAATCCGTTTTTCAGCAAAATTCCAACGCAAAACAAAGATGCTGTTTACTGTACTTAACAGCATGTGGGCTCTCTCTCTCTCTCTCTCTCTCTCTCTCTCTCTCTCTCTCTCTCTCTCTCTCTCTCTCTCTCTCTCTCATTCTGACCAGGGATAGTACGGACGACAGACGCTGACCCGCTTCTCATTGAACAGCAAAAGCGAAAAGCAAACGGTACTTTGGTATGCTTTCATCCATTAGGTATGGAGGTTGCATTACAGTGTTTCATTACAGAAATCGTATTTTCTTCAAATGTATCCTTTCTTTGCGGTAGATTCTGAACCCAGCGCGTTGATTACAATACACGTTTTTTGTGTGTATTAATCGGCAAAGTGCCGAAAATCAACGCAAAATGCTCTATCTAGGACTGCTGTAAGGTTACAGTTCTGCTGTTTGCAGGTGTCTTTTGCCCGTGGGGTCTGCATTTACTCAAATACGGGCTGGTACCCACCCCTCGAGGGCTCTTCGATAGACGCTCTGTTGAGTGGCGTCACTCAATGGATCACGCAGTACCACCTGCCAGGGAGCAGTTATGCCACTTGAGACTTTGATGCAATGCCCTGTGCGTACCTGCTCCCTTCAGCACAGGCTTGAAAGGGTGGTGCTATTCAAGACAAAGACAAATCAAAACAAAGAGTTTTTGTTCACTGATCGAAATTCAGTATGGGACCAATTCTACTGGCAAGTACTCTCGGACAAGTTGTGTGGGCGGGAAATGTTGCATGATAACACTCGAAGTAGGCAGTAGAAGTATCACTGTGGCGTACCTTTTACGTCTTAGAAAACGCAATGTGCGCATCACGGTCTTATCATGCGTAGAATCGCCCCCCCCCCCCCCCCCCCTCCCCCTGCTTATAGAGCAGACAAAAAAGCGACACCTCTTTGTTATCTACACACACACACACACACACACACGCACACACACACACACACACACACACACACACACACACACACACACCACACACACACACACACACACACACACACATATATATATATATATAGAGAGAGAGAGAGAGAGAGAGAGAGAGAGAGAGAGAGAGAGAGAGAGAGAGAGAGAGAGAGAGAGAGAGAGAGAGATACACGCGCACGCTCACACACACACACACACATATGCAACACACACACGCACACACACACACACACACACACACACACACACACACACACACACACACACACACCACACACACACACACACACACACACACACACGCGTAAGTGCGTGCGTGTGTGTGCATGTATGTGCGTCTGCTCCATTGTCTTTTGTGTGGGTCATGTACTTTACCCAATGAAAGCTCAGCAGACCAGCCAACATGAGGTGTTTCGCACTATGAAGAGCTCATCAAGCCTACAGCTGGGTCCAATTTACTACATGAAGACTGGGGGGGGGGGGGGGGGGGGGGGGGGGGGGGGAACTTTCCATATAGATGCGTCTTTCTGAGAGACTAGCCAGGGGCAGAGATTGGAAGGGGTTACTCTTCTGCTTATTTGGAATTGCTCTTGTTGAGCTGAAGCCAGGAACTAGCGCCCCCAGTCTGATGAGGTCATCAGGCTGTACACATATGTGATTCCGATTTTGGAGAAAGAGACTACCCGGAGAACATCACTGGTGTCATGGATGAAAGAAAAACAAGAGAACGAGAATAACTTCCGTGTTGAAACAGCGCAACGTTGACTAGACACTGCAAAATGGTATCGCACTTCTGGCAGGTGACAACGAAATTTGGTTTTTAGAAAAACGTGGCATCTAAGACTGAGTCACAATGCAATATGCTGTGAGGAATCAATTTATTGCTAGCCTTTTCCTTGGGGAGAATATCATTCATGAATTAAACGAATTCTTGCCTCCTGCATTCCATTCCGCACGGTGATGGAAAGGATGATTTACGATCATGTTTATCTTCCAAACTTGTATTCGTTTATTGAACTTTGTCCAAACCTTTCTACATGTGTAGACGAATAAATTGATGTGTGGTTTTCCTTTGGAAAAAAAAAAAAAAATGCCCACGCATTATATCGTCGAGAGAGGGGCGGGGGGAGAGGAGAGAGAGAGAGAGAGAGAGAGAGAGAGAGAGAGAGAGAGAGAGAGAGAGAGAGAGAGAGAGAGAGAGGGAATGGAATGGGGACGGTGTGCATTTTGTAACGAAAAAGAAGGTTTTCATTCTGTTTTTCTGTGGTAACGACTATTGTCCATTAATTCAGAAGATGCTTGTATTGTACGTTTCTCTCCATTTTTAACTGAACCCACCCATGAAACATTTTTTTTCCCTTGAAAAGTTCTTTATCTTTCTTCTTCAACTCTCTTTTGCTCAGAGACAGTCGTCCAGTTAAGCAGTAACAGTTTTAAGAGTTGTAGCATCTTAAGCCGATTACGGAGACATGAAAGATGACATGTGGAAATGCGATCTAAACTAATCCGATACCCAGACTCCCATCTCACCTCAAAAACCCATCAACCCAACGGACAGGTCAAAAGTGTATCAAGACCTTTATTTCTTTAAATCTTACAAATTTGAAAACATGTCAGCTTTCGAATCAATTCCATCAGCACTGTTCTAGTAAAGGCAGCCGATGATGCAGTGTGTAGTGCTCTGTTGTAACTGTAATGCTTTCGGTGACTGTGAGTGTTGTGTTGGACGTTTCTCCATGTTGTTATTTGCTTCGTGGGTTGTATTTTCCGCCATTGTCTTTTGGAAGCGTAAGCCAACGACGACACGATTATGGAAGTAACGTGATCTTATCATGTCAGCCTTTATTCGGGATATTTGTAAGCGCTGTGTATGTTTGGAAACCGTGAACACCTTTCACTGTCAAAGGCACATAAAAAAAGTATCGACACAAGAGTCTCTCTCTCTCTCTCTCTCTCTCTCTCTCTCTCTCTCTGAAACTATGGAAAACTTTAAGTAACCATGGTATTAAAGGAAAAATTGCCTGGGCAATTGAAAGCATGTACGCTGTTGTTCAGACTCGTGTTCGGGCAGGTGGTGATCCATCTGAAATTTTCTTCTGCCAACATGGCCTTAAGCAAGGTGATGTATGCTCGCCTGTCCTGTTTTCCTTGTTCATCAATAAACTAACTAAAGATGTCATCAGTGATGGTACACATGGATTTCAGCTGTATCCTGATCTTGTAGAACTGTTTATTCTGCTCTTCGCTGACAATGTGGCTTTATTTTCGGATAGTGTCGTAGGTCTGCAGACACAATGAAATAAACTACACAACACGTCTAAGCGCCTAGATCTTATGGCTAAGCTGGAGAAATCTAATGTTGTTGTTTACAGAAACGGTGGCTATCTTTCCATGAATGAAGAATGGTATTTTGGAGAAGAAAAGTTAAAAATTGTGAGCATGTACAAATATCTAGTAATACATCTAACAATAAAGCTGTCCTTTTAGCCCACATTACGATATCTCGCAGATCGTGCTGAAAAGGATATTTGTGTTATTATTCCATAGTCCTTAGGAGAACATTCTCCAAATATATTCTTGAAAATGTTTGGTTGTCAGATTCAGCCGATTTTGACACACGGCTCGGAAATTTGGGGACTGACACAGGACTAAGAGTGCATTAAAAGAGTACATCTGTCTGCATTGAAAAGGTTTATGGGTGTGTTCATCCAATGTCTCCAAGACACTTAGTATATATGGACAAATTAGTAGGTTTCCCATCTTTGTCGACACATATTCTAGGTGTGTTAAATTTTGGCTGCGGGTGGTATATATATGAATGATGATAGGTATCCAAAAGAGACGTATAAAATAAATTAATTGCTTTTGTCCCTGCAGAGGCAAAACTATGCCCCTTTGGGCCCTGCAAAATTCGCAATGTGTTTATATGAATTTGGTTTTGGTGTCGTTTGGGAGGCACAGAGTGTGTTGGTGGCCTTAATTTATGAGAGAATTCAAACAGAGATTGATCGATTGTTATAAACAGAATTGGCATGCTTTCTTGCAGTCTCACGCATTTTACAGTGTTTATTCGTTATCAAGAGCACATTGCTTCTCAACCTTTATATGATAAAGAACATTTGCAAAATTTCGGATTGGAATGTTTTCTCTGAATTGACGTTTGTTACATAGAGAACATTGATAATAATAAATTATGCCCCTTCTGTAGAAGCGTACTAAAAAAAACGATTTAAAGTTGTTCGTGTGTGTCCAAATGTACCACGAAATAAGCGAATTCACTAAGCCCAAGTACTTCCATGATTCATGTATGTTTGAATTCTACGTGCTTGGGTCACTGAAAAAGTAAGGTTTGTTTTAGTCATCTAATTTTCTTTACAAAGCGTTAAACTGACGGACGCAGTTTATTCCATCTAAATGATTCTTGTTGTGCTATTGCTCCCATATCATGGGCTGGCTGGAGACTTGTTTTCAAAACAACGACTTCGATTTTTTTCTTTTATGATTGTATTAGTTTAAATCATCATTTTCAGCATAGCCGGAATCAGCGTGTATATGTTGCGAACAATTTTCTCAGACGAAGTGGCTGTTCGAAAACACAGTCAGGAACACTGTGCACATATTAAACGATTGAATACATATATAATGCTGAATAATTAGTAGTGGGGTGAAAACAAGTGTAGATTAACTATTTTTCTGTGTTGATGACTTTGCAAGTTTATGATATGTTTAAAACTAAACGAAAATGTGTACAGTATTGTACAAATGAAAACCGTTCACTAGCTGCGCGAGAAGCTGCGCGCGAGAAAACATTGCAATTTTTCTCGTAGGCGTATTTGTATGTATCGTCTACTCCTAGACTTTTCGTTCGGGATCACACTCACTCATCAGAGAGATACGACCGACCGTGTCCGTAATTCTGTGTGGTATTCTCACCACCAACGGTTCAAAAAAGAATCCAACAGCACCCCAAAGCAGCCAGCGAAAGTTAGTAGAAATAAATAAAACGAAAGTGTGAAGAGGTAAAAAAGTTGCTGAAAAACTAAAAACATTATGCAAACAGTATAAAATGTAGGGGGCAATCTTTAAGCCTATGCTTGAGGATCCATTTAAGGATGCAAGGGAGATAAGAACACATATGGAACAGTCTGAGTGGTCAGCTCTGCTGTTCATAACCCAAGCGTTGTCAGCGGCTAAGAAATTGTGTAGAACAACGTTTACTTGGATCTCCTCAGAGATGCAATTGCCCACTGATTGACCAAACAATATAATGCTGAACAATTAAGTAGTGGGGGAAAACAAGTGTAGGTTAACAACTCTTCCATCATTATAGTAATGACTTGGACACACACACACACACACACACACACACACACACACACACACACACATACACACACACACACACACATATATATATATATATATATATATATATGTATGTTTTTTTGTTTTTTGTTTGTTTTTTTTTGGGGGTGGGGGAGGATAGTGGTGGTGGTGGTGGTGGTGGTGGTGTGTGTGTGTGTGGGTAATAACCATTAACATTATTTTCACAATTATTTTTAGCTTCGTGACGGTTACCATCCTTATTATCAACTGTCTTCCTTTCCTGTCTTTTTTTTTTTTTTTTTTTTTTTAAAGTTGATTGCAAAAATATCTAAGGTTTCTCTCCGTCCCCTTCATTCTCTTTGAGAAGAGACTTCATTAGACTACTGCAAATAATGGTTCGCCTTTTTTTTTTCTGTTTTGCTTATTTTCTTCTGTGATATAGCAGAGACATTTGTTGGCTGAAATAAGTGTTATTTGCAGCCTTAGTTTGTCTGCTTTGCATTTGGGAGAGATATCAGTTTTCCTAGTGACACGAAATAGCGGTTGCTATTTTATGTATTTATCGATTTATTTGTCTGTTTACGTACTTTGTTAATGTATTTACTTATGTGTGTATGTATTTATCGATTTATTTGTCTGTTTACGTACTTTGTTAATGTATTTGCCTATGTGTGGATGATATTTATTGATTTACCTATTTATTCCTTCATTTACTTATTTGTTTGTTTGTGTGCTTGCTTGCATGTTTGTTTGTTTGTTTTACTTATTCATTTAGCTGTTTACTTAATTATTCTCAAGACTTTAGATAAAGACCTCTTTGATTTTTCTGATTGGAATCAAACTTGATCAAGTTAACAGGAATAGACGAAAACTGGTTAATTTCCGTTTGTTGTTTGTTTGTTTTTTCACCTGTAAATATACAGCATGTAACCCTGCGTTGGAAACATTTCACCCAGTCTGGTTTGCCCTGGTTGGTTCATTTGAGCAGTGACAGAAGAAGAAGGGTCTGCAGCGCTGTTGTTCTCGAAGACAGATTATTACTATGACTGATCTGAGCCTGAACAGAATAGCAAGCAAGTCTATATGTTTCATGGACCACGCGTGCATTTATTGCTTGAAAGAGAGAGAGAGAGAGAGAGAGAGAGAGAGAGAGAGAGAGAGAGAGAGAGAGAGAGAGAGAGAGAGCTGATTTCAAAGCAATTTTAATGCATTCATTTCATGGCGAAGGAGTGAAAATAGAGTCAATGACATTTTTTCCCACACTTATTTTTCGATGGGTAAGAATTGCTCATGGACAGAGAGTATAATTTCAGATCTCACGTTGCTATATATATCCGTCACTTCATTTTGTTAGTTTGTTTGTTTTGTTTGTTTGTTTGTGTGTTTGTTTGTTTGTTTGTTCTTGATCATGTATCGTTTGATTTGACGGTGAAGTATAAATCTGTAGGGTATGCAGATCAGAAATGATTCGTAGACGCATCATCATCTGAACTGAAAACTACGCATTTGATTATTTATCTTAATGATTTCCTTTATGGGGGGGGGGGGGGGGGGGGGGGGGGGGGGGGGGTATTGTGTATTGAAGGGTGTCTGAGATCCTCATTTCTGCCGGTCTTTTTAGGAAGAGGAAACCAGCAAAGTCGGTGTTAACGAAGAAATGTCCGAACTGTGTTTAAAAAAAAAAAAAATCTCTGCTCGTCCTGACTGTGCAAAGAATTACTGGGTTCAGATATACTTACTGCTTTTTCCAACGTAAAACTGGTTTACAAAAATGCTTTTTGTCCTGCGAAATATCTCTGACGCACTGTTTGCATTCCAAAGCAAGTAGAAGCAGATACATTCACAAGCATATGCACAACCACGCATACAGACATACAGGAATACTCAACAACAAACTTATTTGTCCCTTCCCTCCTCCTAGTAGTTTTCCTCTGCTTCTTTCTGTCTACCTTCTATCCTTACCACCACATTTTTTTTTTCATCTCCTTCTTTTATATCTCGTTCCTCTGACTCATTCACGACAGCACAACACAACATTTTCATCTTAGCCCTTTAAAAAGACTGCATTTATCTCTCTGTGTGTCATTTTTGTTTTCGTTTGGCGAGTGTCCGCAGTGTAAATCGACGCACACAGATCGTATAGAAGTGCTGGGTGACACTTCTTGTGGGTGAAAGTGGCTGTTAGAAAGAGCAAATGGACTTAGAGAGATAGAAATGTATACAAGATATCTGCTGGCCTGAATATGTCTTTGGAAATAATGTCAGAGCGTTTTTCTCGCTGGTACTTTGTTGTGCGACGATGTTTTGTTAATCTCAATATAAAGTACGTCTTCGTAGGGCGCGCGCGCGCGCGTGCGTGTGTTTCTCTGTGTGTGTGTGTGTGTGTGTGTGTGTGTGTGTGTGTGTGTGTGTGTGTGTGTGTTTCTGTCTGTCTCTGTGCCTGTGTTCCAACCTGTGCGTGTTGTTTTCAATGATTAGATTTTCTTTCTTAATTTCTAAACATTCCATTCTTTTATATGCAATCCACAGAGCTCATATACTATTGGATATGATGCGATATATATATATATATATATATATATATATATATATATATATATGCTTTCATTATGATGATGATACTGATGGTGGTGGTGGTGGTGGTGGTGGTAAATTTTATCATCATTGCGATCATTTTCATCATTTTTTTTGCGACTACCGTTCACAACATTACTGAAGTATCACCATTAGTTCCATTCCTCCCACGCCCAGTGCCTTTCTTGTCACCACATACCGTTTCCAAATCAGAAAATAAACGCCAGGGTGCCAGTGCTACATCAGCATCCTGATAATAGAGACAATATCGCCAGAACTGTTTTCAGGAATCTGTACCGTGACTTGCTTCCAGTATGACCTTAATATGGTTATTTTCAGCTTCGTTTATTTTTGTTGACATGTTCGACTGGGCTTTCCACCCGTGTAAGTGGATGATGGAGTGACAAGATCCGTTATCTGACAGACAAAGACATGCTATGTTATGGAAGCGAAGGAAACGTCAAGGCCATGGCAATCACTGAAGTGAAAGTGTATGTAGCTGTAGATCCACAACGCACAGGCAAAAGAATAAAGAGAACTGGCATGGACACTGTTTGAATAGTACCGTGCCAGAGAAGTCAGTCAGCTACGTAAAAAGTCTCCTTGCTCCCTACATGCAGTGCATCTTGAGTGTGCGCATTGGAAAGAATGAGGGGGGGGGGGGGGGGGGGGGGGGGGGGGGGGGGGATACAGGTACCTGGGTGGAAAGAGGGGGGTGGGGGGTGGGTGGGAGGAGAAAGTATTGTATTGAATGCGCCCCGAGTTACTCATTCCTGTCAGCCTCTTTGGAAAGAGCATGCCAACGAAGTCGATGTCAACGTAAAAAACGTCCAACTGTGTCAAAAAACCAAACAAACAACAACCAAAAAAGCGCTACTTATCACGAATGTGCAGAGTATTACTGGGTTGAGACATAGTCACTGCTGTCTTTTTTTTCTTAAACGTAAACATGTTGGAAAAAAATCAATTTAAAGATGCTGTTTGTCCTGCGAAGTATCCCTGACTCACCTTTTGCACACGAACGTAGGTAGAAACACATACATTCATAAGCACATGCACAGTGATATGTACAGACATATATAAAATACACAATGACAAGCAGTTGAATCATTTGCCCTCCATAAGCATTTTTCCTCCCCCCCCCCCCCCCCCCCCCTTCTCATTGTTTTTTTCTCTCCTTCTTTCTGTCCACCTTCTACCTCTATCACCACTTTTTCTATCTTCTTGTTCCTTCTCGTTGCTCTGACTCATTTACGACAGCAGTACAAAACATATTCTTATAGCCTTTACATAGACTGCATTTTTTTTTTTTCGTTTGTCAAGTGTCTGCAGTGTAAATCGACGCACGCAGATCGTATAGAAGTGTTGGGTGACACTTACTGTGGGTGAAAGTGGCTGTTAGAAAGAGCAAATGGACTTAGAGAGATAGAAATGTATACAAGATATCTGCTGGCCTGAATATGTCTTTGGAAATAATGTCAGAGCGTTTTTCTCTACTGGTACTTTTGTGCGACGACGATGGTTTTGTCAAAATCAATATAAAATATGTCTTCTTCATTTGCAGGGCGCACGCATTTTTTTCTCTTTGCGTGCTTTGTGTTTTGTTTTTTTTTTTTTTTTGCGTTTGACGAGTGCCTGCTGTTAAAATCGACATAAGTAGATTGGGACAGAAGTGTTGGGTGGCACATATTGTGTGGTGAAAGTGGCTGTTATAAAGAGCAAATGGACTGATAGAACTTTGAATGTGTACAAGATTATCTTCTGGATTGAACATGTCTTTGGAAATGTTGATAGAATGGTTTTCTAACCGGTACTGTTGTGCGATGATGGTTTTGTTAATCTCATTAGAAGACGTAAGTCTTCTATGCTTGTGTATGTGCGCGCGCGTGCGCGCAACCGTGTGTGTGTGTGTGTGTGTGTGTGTGTGTGTGTGTGTGTGTGTGTGTGTGTGTGTGTGTGTGTGCCCCTTCCAAAATTAAATCGATGAGAGTATTATTAAGTGAATACTATTTTTTATCTTGCTTAGATGTTCGTTATCGGAGTTCTTGTCTGCGTGTGTGTGTGTGCGCGAGTACGTGCGTGCCTGTGTGTTTGTGCGCCCGTGTGCTGTGTGTATGTGTTGCGTGTGTGCGTGTGTGTGCGTGCGTGCGAGCGTGCGTGCGTGCGTGCGTGTGTGCGTGTGTGTGTGTGTGTGCGTGTGTGTGTGTGTGTGTGTGGTGTGTGTGTGTGTGTGTGTGTGTTGCCCCTTTTCTTTTTCATTCTCCTCGCTCTCTCTCTCGTTCTCACTTCTTCTTCTTGTCCAAATTCTCCTCCTCCTCCTCCTCCTGCTCTGCCCCTTCTCCCCTCCTCCCACTCCTCCTCCACCTCCCTCCTCCTCCTCCCCCTCCTCTCCCCCCTCCTCCTCCTTTCAATTTTTTCTCTTTCCATTCTCTCATCCACCTCCCACGTGATCTTTGTTTTAATTTGTTCTTCGGGTTTTATTCTTCTCTCTCGTTTTCGTTTAAACTCCCCCTCTTTTAACTTTTGAATGATCTTCCCCTTTTCTTGTTCTGCCTTTTGAATGATCTCTCTCTTTCTTCTCCTCCTTCTGCTCTTCTTTCTCCATCTCTCTCTCTCTCTCTCTCTCTCTCTCTCTCTCTTTCTTTCTCCCCTCTCTCTCTCTCTCTCTCTCTCTCTCTCTCTCTCTCTCTCTCTCTCTCTCTCTCTCTCTCTCTCTCTCTCTCTCTCGCTCCGCTATTACACGCTCCTTTGTCGTGATGGATAAGAGACAGCGGAAATCAAGAGAAAAGGCTCTCAAACAAATTCTAACAGAAACTACAGGAATAATGCTGACATTTCCGAGTTCCTTCTTCAAAGACCATACCCGTCGTTCGTGTTTCCTGAGAGTCATCCTTTGAAAAAGTTTTCTGAGCTCTGAATTAACTCCCTCTACCGTCCTCTTCCATTTCAGCGCCCACCTGCCCGTCTCCCTCTCCTCCTTGTGCCTTGCACCTTGCCATTTTCCCTCCTGGTCCTCGCCTGGTGTTCTCTTAAGTCTTCTGTAAATCGCAGCTTGAAGAGGGAAAGAGAACGGGTATAGCTTAGCTGTGTTTTTAAACGGTGAAGACCTGCGAAGGTTAAGGAATTTCATCCACGCTCTCTCTCTCTCTCTCTCTCTCTCTCTCTCTCTCTCTCTCTCTCTCTCTCTCTCTCTTTCATGAATTAATCTCATCTCCTCTCCAATTCTCTCTCCTGATTTAAATTAATGATGATTTAACCTGATCAAATCTCTCACATAATACACTACGATCATCTATAGGTGATTGAATCATCGCCCACTAAATTCTCACATTTTGTCCTCTATCATCATCTGATATTTTTCGACTTCGGTTTCACTTTTTGATGGCGGTTACATTCACCTCTTTCCTCAACTGGTTTCTTTTCTCTTGTGATTTCCATTCTGTCTCCCCTCCTCCTCCCCCCCTCCTCCTCCTCCTCCTCCTCGTCGTCGTCGTCCTCCTCCTCCTCCTCCCTCTTCTTCTTCTTCTTCTCGTTTTTTCCTTTAGAGGAAAATGTTTCATCTGTACGTACATATTTTTGGCATCATAAGTTTGCAACGAAAGGTTTCTGTCCTTGAAACAAACATCACAGTTCTACACACGGAAAGTAAACCTCTGAGAACTTAGATTACCAGCATTCAGTCGTGATTCAATACATTAAAAACATAAAATATGCCAGAATCTACAAATTTAATATAATACTTATGTTACACCCGGCAAAAAAAAGAAGACTTATATCCCTGATTTAAATTGTTTCGGCACTGGCTTGATGATGAAAAAAAAAAAAAAAAAAAAAAAAAAAAACACTTAGCCTACTCAATCCCCATTTCAAAACATGGAGAACGGACAAAAAGGCCGCAATCTGTTCGTGATTGAGCAGTCCCAAATCTATGGACTCTCATAAAAGTAAATAGTCCTCACTGTTCGCTACCGAACGTTCTGTCCACATTGTCTGTTTGGGCGCGGGAACAAGGGAGTCAATTTGAGGATTTTAATCTGTTATTAGGTACATCAACCCAAGGCCCAGATAACTATCTCATCAAATCTGTACCTGGGATGACTACGCCTGATTTCTAGCAGAGAATGGGCGAGTTGCAATAAAAAATAGAAAAGTCACAGCGTGACCATTAATGTCCGTCGAGTGTCCAGCAGATGCCACTGAAGAAGACACATAGAACAAGAATCTATTCAGTGTACACCATGATTTCCCTGACGCATCCACCAACATGAGCTCCATAGTTTTAGCCGAGGATAACCATAACCTCAATAAGTTTCTCTCTTCTTTCAATAGAAACCTGTGTGCTTTCAGGAAACATCAGAAAATCAGACGACTAACTCCCATCGTTGAGATACCCCTCAAAATGAAACTTCTACTCAGACCAACATTCATCTCAACAAAAACGGAACAGCCCCGTTGGCAAGGGATCTGAAGGTATAGCTGATGATCTTTTTAAAGATCATTTGAGTGGTCTGCCTTTTTCCCTACACGCTGCAAACAATAGGAAGTCTTCAGCCTTCAGCTAAAATCAGAAACTACGCAGTGCATCCACATTGTCAACAAACGTAAAATGTCGCGCTTTCCAAGGTCAAACAAACACTCACAATGACATTGCCAATACTACTAAAATCTCTACCCTAATCAAATGAATGGCCAGCATCATCCTTCAGGCCCTAGCTTTGCCAGAAACCTCGACTAGAGAAATGTGCATAGTAAAGTGACAGAACATCGTCTGAATGGCTTTTCACCTACCATGTTTCATTATGAAATTCCACCAACCAGCACTCATCGTAGATTTTCACAGACCGTCTATCACCTATCCTTTCCAGAGAGCCGCCTCTCATTGTTTCTCCACCAAACACTCTACATGACTTCCCACTGCATGCTCTTGATTAACCACTGGCTGCTTCTTATCCTAACAACCAACCAATCTCTCCTCACCACGTTTTCCACTGGCCGCCCCTCAGCCTAACAACTAACCAATCTCCACTCTCCACGTTTTTCTATCAGCCGTCCCTCAGCCTAACAACCAACCAATCTCCCCTAACCACGCTTTTCCACTGGCCGTCTCTCAGCTTAACAACCAACCAATTTACCCTAACCACGCTTTTCCATGGGCCGCCCCTCAGCTTAACATCCAACCAATCGCCACTCACCACGTTATCCCGTTTGCCGCCTTTCACCACGGTCACTCACGAATCTCCACTCTCCACGCTTTTTCGGCTTGCCAACCCACTACGTATCTTTCCACAAACCTCCTCTCACCACAAGGACGGGCACCACAGCATCGTGTCCTGGTCGCCACACAAAAAGGATGACAGTCACAGACCAGACCAGCAAAGCTGCCTCTACCCATCGTCAACACAGCGCAGTCCTCCAAGGGTGGTACAGGACTGCTCTACAGGCAGGTGAAGACCTCCTCAGTACTGTCGGGTGTTTCTTTTCTTCTTCAGTATTGAGCTTCAGTGGGTTTTTTTTCAAAGAAAGTGAACGTTGATCTGTTTCCCCAACTTCTAGCTCCCTTATCCAGTCGTCCTCTCACATTCTCGGCAGATTGTTTCCCTCCCCTGAAATCGTATCTCCAAATAAACTCTCTTATTTAAAGACGATTATCTTACATTATACTATATGGCCAGCCCTGCCACGCCATACCAAACAACACAGCTTTTTCGCCTCTTGAGAATTTCTTGTCAGCCCTGATGCAGCCCGCACAGTCAGCTGGGCTACAGAGAGAAAGGAATAGCTGACCATTTCGGTCTCCCTTCTCTCTATTTTGATATTGTACATGTATCATTTTCAGGTTTCGCTTTGTCATTTTGTGTAATTCCCGTAGTACTGCCTGATTCTACGCACTAATGTCAACCAATGTGAATGTCCCAAACTGTCCTGTGAGTAATATCATCGTTTACCATCTCATAAAGAAATTGTTCGATGTGTATGTCACAACGATGACGAGCATTTCCGTGTGCTTGCTTTTTCAGAAACGTGAACAACAACAACAACAACAACAACAAAACAGCAACAACAACAACTGTATTACTGATCTTTCAATTTCCACTTCGGTATCAATTTATCTGGAGAGACCTGGAACAGGTGTCGTTTTTTTTTAATGTCCACGATGAAATGTCGTCCACATTTTGGAATGATCTGCGTCAGAGAAATTTTGAAATGACGCTACTGGAAATTCTGTCACAAAATAATACACTAGAATCCATCCACGCGGGACTTTTTCAAACAGGCAAACAAGGAGATACCAACTTAGTATACGATTTTTGTGACCTACTTCTATTGGGAAATGTCATTAGAGATCTTTTTCAACATGGCTGCCAATGGACCAACATTGTTGATTCACGTAAGCTTCATCACTGTATTTCTCTAGAGGCTAGGGCTTCTCCAATGTCCAGTACCCTTATGGACCACATACATTCGCCTAGCGTCGCTTCACTCGCAGAGATCTTTGTGTTACCCACAGGCGTTCAAGTGACCATAACGTTGCTTGTGTTGCCTACCACAGGAAGGATTTGAAAGTGCTAAAAGCAAATCATTACGTGATGAATATCCTTCATTCAAAAACTACGGTTTTTCCCCACATTTCAGTTATATTTTGCTTCTTTGCCCTTCACAAACATTTCACGTTAAATCGATCTTGATGACGCCCTTGCTTTTTTGGGCGGAACCTTTTTGTAAGAGTTGTTGATAAACACATCTCTTTTCCAGAAATCTATAGTCTATAAAAACTGGTCTAAGATAAAAACATCGGCACTGCTGTTTAGAACCCTATTCATCAAGTCATCAAACCGTGTTCTTCAATCAAAGTATACTCTGCTCCGGTAGATACATTACATGCTCGTTTTGCTAATGTTGGAAACTAATTGGAAACTAAATGAATACAGGAGGAGATGGAACTAGTTCTTGGAAGAAATGAAAATAGTTCTTTAAATCCTACAACAAAAGCGGTGTGTATTTTATTTGCCAATGATACATCTTCATTTCATGCTAGTATGGTCCATGAATTTTGTAAGCCAGTTTCAATACATCTGTGAGAAATAAGCATGTTGCATGGAACTGTGTTGCATGATTATATCTTGAATAATAAAATGTATGAATACAATTCAGTTTGTGTGATTAATTCTGGAATTATATGCGTGTGAATGGTGGCGATCGTGAGAAAAGCGACAGACTGCATTTACTCTTACCAAGCACTTCAACAAATGACGGTTTATTTCAAAGTTTTTTTTTTTTTAATCAAACATTTTTGGCCACAGAGTGGTAAACTACAGCGCAATAAACGATTACAGCAAGAAACCCGACACAAGGACGCGAAATTTATCACGTAAATGGTTTCGGAAAAATTGAATCGAAAGTCGAACGTCATCTGTCGCTCGAACACTGGCGATCGCCTTTCCAAAATAACATCTTTTTCTTGAAAGGTACCGAACTTTATTCGTTTCTATGGGTTGGATTTATTAGTTAAAGTACTTTTAGGCGAAAAACAATATATTTTAAAGGTTGATTTCCTCGCGGAAAGCGTATACCAGGCTTCGATTCTACCTTCGAGTCCGTCTGTCACCGAGTCTAACAATCGCGACTTTCTTTCTTTAAAACATTTCCCATAGTGTGCATTTCGTCTATTTACTCTTCTTCTGACGTCATTTCCTCTTCCTACACGTGAATGGTTGTGGCGCACTTCGAATGTTGGTAAGACTTTAAGATTTTTGTTTTTTTCGAACTTTTTTCTTGCGTCTGTCAACAAACGATCGCCACCATAGCGAGCGACACTGCTTCCACTGAGCTTGTTTTTTACCCATATTTTTCGGATTTAACGCATAATTCATTTGATTTACGTACACAATAACACTCGGAAAACACTGATGATTCGTTGTTTACACCGGTTTCGTCCACATGTTGTTCGAATCGGTTATTTCAAACAAACAGAAACCGATGGGTCAGGATTTTGGCGATCGTTGGTTTGAGTGACAGATGTTAGTAGCGACCGTTGTTGACGCGGACAGACGAAATTCCCGATCGTTTGCAAATGGACAGACTGAACGTGGCGATCTTTTGTTTGTAGACAGATGTGAAACTATGACATTGTAGAAAAAAAAAAAAGAAAAAGAAATTGACAAATGGGTGTATTTTTTTTTGTTCAACCTCTATCGTAAAACCATTAATAACATTACATTTTTTTATATAAAATTTGCTTGACATCATGAAATAGTAAGAAATGTGCACAAAATATGAAAAACTATTGTATAAATGTCTATGATCTCACAGATTGAAATGTGCTGCTACTTTACAAGTGAATTATTGTTTGTTTGTTTTTCATGAAAATTTATATGATTAAAAAATGTTTTTCATAAAAAAAAAAACATAGTATGCTTCAAAAGGACTTTAAAAAAAAAACCCACTCTGCATTTTTTTAAACCATTAAAAAAATAAAAACTTTAAAACACACATTGAGCACCAACAATCACAAACTTATGATATGCTCAGACACAGGTAAGCTAAAGCAAAAAAATATACATCAAGAATATCGGCACAACAAACACATTTGCACATTTATATAAACTAGGAAAAAGTCATAAGTTGAAAAAAAAAAAAAAAAAAAAAAAAGGAGGGGGGGGGGGGGGGGGGAGTGAAAAAATGCGACATGATTAGAGTTCATACTCACAACTAAAATTGCTCACAGCCTTCTCACGTTTGTGAGCGGAAGAAAATATGCATCTATTCTATTTTTTTTTTTCACTTTATTTTGCTTACAAAAATATTCTTTCATTGCTCCTGAAGTCTTGCCTTTTGCTGTCCTCGTTAGAATCAAGATGCCATCAAAGTCAGCAGTTTACCGTGAAAATTTGCGGAAGAATCATCCTGAGAAATATGAAGAGATGCTGAGGAAAGCAAAGGAGCGAAACAAACGGAACAGGGATGCCAAAAAGGAGAAATGGCAATCTGAACCGCAGACTCGTGCCCTGGTACGAGAAATAGAAAAAAACACAGAGAGCAGCAAAGGTAAGGTTTTCTCTGTGTGTGTGTGTGTGTGTGTGTGTGTGTGTGTGTGTGTGTGTGTGTGTGTGTGTGTGTGTGTGTGTGTGCATATGTGTGTGTGTGTGTGTGTGTGTGTGTGTGTTCCTCTGGATATTCAAAGAAACTGAGCAACAATGCAAGAGTTTGTACATGCAACCCTTACAGTTTGATGACTACATTTTTTTAACAATTTAGTGAGGGTGTGTGTCTGTCACTGACTCTGTGTGCGTTCCTTCCCATTCACAAACCTCTTATAATCCAGAAGCAAGATCAGAAATGTTGAAACGTGATCTAGTGCCTCTGACAATGCGGTTAAGTTTTTTTTTTTTTTTCATTCCAGACTTTGCTTCCTTACAAAAGGTATTCTCTCAGAAATTTTTTTTTTTTTTTTAATATAAATTCATGCAGCATTCTATTACTTTGATTGTAGTGTTTTATATGTCATACGTGTCTATTTTTCAATTCATTTCTGTTACTTGTGTAAAAAAAAAATATTCTCTGTGTAAAAATGATATTTATAAACATTTAACAAGGGAAATAATGTGAAAAATAGAAACTGATGCATATCTGATAATTTTGTAACAACAGAGGATACTGTTCATGATCAGTTACTTCCAGTTTCTTTTATTGTTTTGTATTTGTGTTAAAGGGAAAGATGGCACCGTTACTACGCCAACAAAAAGAAAAAGGAGCGACCCATCACCAGGCAGACCAAAACCAGCCAAAGACAAGCATGTCATGACAGACCTACTTCTGCCAAACGCCCCAAGGACATGACACTTGCTGAGTTAAAAGAGCATAAAAGAAATCTGAAGAGAGAGTCCCCCGGAACGGGAAACCCCAATGAAGACTGTGTGGAGAAAAAGGAAAGACAAAATTTATCAGAAAAACAGGCGAGCAGCCCAAGCAGCTAAACGTCAGCAGCAAAACAAGCCATCAGTAGCAGCAGTAAATTCCCTGATCATCCTGATTGTGAGGAGATCCCTGTGGAGGTAGCCAGCCCCATCAAGCAGTCTGAGTATAATTTTGTATCCTCAGTGAGAAAAAAAAACTTCTGACAAAAACACCATCCAAGTTTGCAAAGCTGTTGTCAAACTTAGCTCTTAACACTCACTGCGCCAGAACTCAAGAATCTTTAAAACGTCAAGGGTTATTTCTTAAAGCAGAGAAACGTCAATACAATATAAGAAATCTGAAAGAAAAAATTTCTTCTGCAAGGCGTATGTTGTTTGCAAAGCAAAGAAAGAGAAGAAAAGATGCCCTTCCTGACAAAGACTGCCAGACAGTAAAACTGTTTTATGTCAGAGAAGATATATCTCGAGCTTTGCCACACAAACGTTTTGCCACAAAGCATGGCCCTGGATTTGTGATGCAACAGACTCTGAAGAGTGCTCACCAGATTTTTTTGACAGATTATCCGGACATTAAAATTGGCTACACCCTTTTCACACAAGACTGAGACCAAAAAATGTCAGAAAAATCTCCCACAGTTACTTGGACACATGCCAGTGTGTGTACTGTATAAATGTCAGGATGAAGGTCCTGGCACTTAACCATGCAGTGCGAGTGGCAAACCTTGACAGCTCTATGAAGGTGAAGGATGAAAGGGCAATATATAAGCTGCTACTTTGTGATAAGGGGGAAGCACCTTTCCACAAACCAGTGCATCAGGGGTACCTGCACTAGCTGCTCCAACATCAGAAAAACAATTGGAGACCACTATTCTGAGCTTGCATCTGTCAACCCCAAAGTCAGCTGGACTCGTTGGAGCAGGCATTCTGCTGGTTCTGTTCGTGAACCAGTTGTCTGTGCATCAGATGTCCGGGAGTTACTGACTGAACTTGTGGCAGACCTGGCTGCCCCTGCTCAAGGCACCACATTTGTGCAGCATTTATTCACTGCTGACTGGCAGCACAGTCAGTACCGTGCCCTGAAGGAGAGTCTAACTGAAAAACAGCTAATGCTTGTTATGGACTTCGCTGAAAATAAAAAAAGCCAAGCCCAAGACGAAATAAAATCTGCTCATTTTAGCAAGCAGCAGTTTACTCTCCATCCTGTTGTAGGATTCTACAAAGACAACACAGGTCAGTTAGTCCGGCATGCTGTTGACATTGTGACTGATGATTGCTGCCATGATTATCATGCAGTCCACCATTTTACCAAGCTGCTGACCCTGGACCATTTCAAAAACTGGGCATCATAGATGACACATCTTCTGTGTTTATTTTCAGTGACAACTGTGCTGCCCAGTACAAGTGCAAAGGCAATTTTGCTGACTTAACGTACTACACAGGGGCATGTGCAGAGAGTCTACTTTGGTGCTGAGCATGGCAAAGGGGAAGCAGATGGGGAGACTGGTGTGATCTCCAAGGCAGTGGACACTGCAGTGCTGTGTCGCCAAGTCAATATCACAGATGCCAAGGACTTTTTCAGCTGGTGTGAGGCAAAGCTGACAAAAGATGCTCCACATTCGAAACGTCAGTTTCTGTTTGTTAGGACAGACGACATCGTTCGACAAAGACCAGACTCGGAGGTGAAACCAGTCCGTGGAAGCCGCAAGTTTCATCAAGTCATTCCCATTGCACCTTTGCTGTTTAAATCCAGGGATTGGCCTGTTTTTTGTGTGTCATGTTTGACAGGATGCCACAATGAGTGTGAAAACAGGCAGTACACCAGAGGGCTTCAAATCCATGAGAGCACAGCAGGATGCTGATTGTGATAAAGATGACAGATCTTCCCCAGCATCAACAACACATCCATCTCCAACTCCACCATCAATGCCAAGAAAAATTTTTTTTTTCTTCACTGCATCAAGATCTTGTTGCATCAAAGAGAATTGGCTTCAAAAATTTTCATGCATGCCAGCGAGTGCATTCGCAAAGCAGAAGTCTACCCCTTGCATTTTCCAGCCGTTGAACCATGTCTGTCGAAGCATAGGGCTGTTCCAGACCAGGCCGCTGAAAGATGGTTGCCGAGGGTGCAGTGCCCCATGAGTACTATCCAGTATCCACCGAGGCGGATGGCAACTGTCTCCCTCGTGCGTTGTGTACAGCTGTGTTCGGACATGATGATTCCCACCAAGAAATACGTGTTCGGATAGCCTGTGAGATGGCTACAAATAAAGATTTGTAACTTATCTCCTAGCTATCTTGCCAGAGGAGCTCTCCTGGATGGAATGACAACAAGAGATTTTTATCACCAATCTGGTGACTTTGTTCATCGTGATATGGAGGAGGCGTTCAAATTAGAAACCATGGAGACAGTGTCTGATTCACATACATGGGTCCCTGGCAACTCCATGCAGCAGCAAATATTTTGAAACGGAAAATTCATTCCATTTATCCAAAACTAGGAAGCCCGCTAGTAAGAAGGGAGGTAAACCGAGTCTTTCTGCCCAAATCCACTCCTAAGCACAGTCCTGTCTACATCATGTGGACTTCGAACAGAGAGGATATGAGGCAGATCCAATCCCAATTTTGGATCGCCAACCATTTTGTACCCCTTGTCAAGGGGATGGACAGTGAAGCACCATCTTCTGTGACAGGAGAACAAGAGAACAGGGCACCACGGGTTGGAGACTATGTGTCTGTGGTATACTATTTTGGAAAGAAAAAATTACCCAGACAGTTTTATGGGATAATTGTTCCTGTACCATCACACGTCTCAACATTTGAAGGAGTGTGTGGTAAAATTCTTCCAGAAATCCAACCTGGGGAACTACTATGTCCTTGAAGACAAAGAGTATACAGTTTGCATCTTAGAAGACAAAGTGACTGTAGTTCCTCCACCAACTAGGAACAACAGAGGCCACTACTTGTTCATGGACTAGGTTCCAGTGACTGACGTGTGTGTGTCCTGAGTGTGTGCGTGCATAATCCTGCTTGATCTATATGGGTTAGATTTTTTTTTTCTTTTTCTATTGATATATTTGAGTAAGTACTAGATTTAAGATTGGTCATGTTTAAGCATTATAAGAAAGCACCAGCTCAAAAAAGTTTGCATTCAAGCAGCTTGACTTCTAGACTCAAAACTGAGTTACTGTCCTTACCTTTCAGGAAAGAGGTCATGTTTATATCAAAATAAGGCTTAAAACACAGATTACAGCCATTCATTTCCTTACACAAAATGTCCTGTAAATCACTAAATGTCTTTTGATAATTATCACAGCTGTTTTTACAACAAAGTTGAAAAAAAAAAAAAAAAAAAAAAAGGATCAAACGCATTTTTTTACTTTTTGTGTTCGCCAAAAAATTAGGGGGGTGGGATAGCTTTTTTTCTTTTATATCAAGATTTCTTGTTGAATACTGTAGAAACTGAATTATTTTTGTGTACAATGTTGTCTCCATCTTTTTATATCATTTTTAATGTGGTTTTTGATTTGCAGAAGTGTGTAACAAATTTAGAGGGTAAGTTTTATGTGAAAAATGTTTTTGTCATATACATGACCTCATAAATCATCAGAAAAAAAAAACCCTTAACATGTATTTATGTGTTTTAAAATATCTTGCTTATTCATATCTATTATAGACTGTGTCAACTGGAGCATGTAATGAATTCTAAGTGTTGAAAAACCATGCTCCTAGTCTTAAAGATGAATTTTCATCGTTTGAAGGGGTATGTAGTTTTGTGCTTGAATTTCTCATGAAAACAAGTCTTGGCTATAATTGTTTTGGTAGATATATTCAGCAAGGGTTCAAACTAATGAAAAATAACCCCAGTAATAGTTCATGTTGGCAATTGTTTTTTCATGTATGTGCCTGTAGACAGTAAATTACAGTGTCCAAAACCGTGAAACCTGCCAAAATATGGAAATGGATATGGATAGGATTAACATTTAAACACCAGTATGAAATCGATAGAAGATTGTAATTCAACAGATATGCCTGCTCATCCTGGTAAAAAAAAAAAAAAAAGAAGCGTACAAGAAACATAACTAGACACATTGTACAATCATAATGTCAGCTCATCCTGATTAACAACAAAAAAAAACACACACACACACACAAAAAACATGCAAAAAAACATAACTAGACATGATGTACAAACCTAACGTCATTCAGTAAGTATCAACCCCCCTTCTCAACCCCTCCTACCCCCCCCCCCCCCCCTTCCCACCTCTCTATTTTTTTTTTTCATTTTCTTGCTTTTTTACTCCTTTTTATTTTCTTTCTTCTCCATCTTCTTGTCCTGTCACCATACTTTCTTTCTCTGTCAACCATGTCTCAGTATCCCTGCATTTTGGAAAGAAATATGATTGAATCTCAGAGACGACGACTTTTGTAGCAAGTTGATGAAAAATGAAATAGAAACGACAAAATAGGGGGAATGATAAGATTTCTAAGTGATTCTGTCAACGACAAAGATGCCTAGATTGCGTTCCTGGAGAAAAAAAAAAAAATAAATGAAAAACAATTGTCTGTGCTCTGAGCTCCCTGCTTCCTCCCCCTCGCCCTCCCACCCCCCCCACCCCCACCCCCTTCTCCCCTCCGCCCCTTTCCTGTCTACTACATCTTGCCATTTCACTTCCTGATCACCAACCGGTGTTTTCTGATATTTCTGTAATTTGCAGCTTAAAGAGGAAAACAGAACTGACATGTTTGCTTGTCTTTTTCTATTTTTTTTTTTTTTTGTATTGAATGATGACCCGGTGCTGAGGTAAGCAATGTATATACACATTGTAGCTTCTAGAGAGTTTTCCCTCCTCCGTCGCCACTTTCTCTGTCTGTCTGTCTGTCTGTCTCTCTCTCTCTCTCTCTCTCTCTCTCTCTCTCTCTCTCTCTCTCTCTCTCTCTTTCACACACACACACACACACACACACACACACACACACACACACACACACACACACTATATATATATATATATATATATATATATATATATATATATATACTACCTTACCTGCTGGCACTCAGGGAGGATGTCATGTGTTGACGAAGGCAAATAAAGCCGAAAATTTCATTATAACCACGACAGCTTGTTGTCCTTGTGTCTTTTTTCTTTTGGATATATATATATATATGTATGTATATATATATATATATATATATATATATATATATATATATATATATATATATATATATATATATATAAAAAAAATTTTTTAAAGACATGCACATGCAAGTGTCGGCTGTTGCTTTTTTTTAATGTGTTATTTGCTAATTTGATGTTAAAGGATTACCGCGTTATTGTTATTTCGTATTTGGTAGATTCTCATTGAATTTTATTATATGTTCATAGCTTTGATCCTCATTGATTGATAATTATGTAACACTTTTACCCATTTCTCCCTATGCAATAATTACATCGTAAACACTTGTTCACACTCATGCAAGTACCAACAAACATACGTACGTTCATATCAAACTTTTAATAATGCAGTCAACTCCCTCCCACTCTCTTCATCCCATCCCTCCCCATCCCCCCCCCCCCCCCTTTCCCACCGTCTAATATCGCTTTTAGTGAACAGACGTTTAAACAGAATAACGACCACACACACACACACACACACACACACATACACACACACACACACACACACTCCTGCGCAGGCACTTACGCACGCTCGCGCCTCCCCCCCCCCCCTCCCTTCCCCCCCCCCCCCCTCCCGTACACACTCACGCGCACGCACGCACGCATGCGCTTACACCTACAAAACTACTGAGCTATAATTTCCCTTTGGAATGTCATTTTTTTTTAAGTGACCAACCACTTCTGCTGTTTTGACAATGATGTGGCAGTACATATACGCTTAGAACTGTATATGACTGAGAAAAAAAAAAAAAAAACGACGAAGAAAAAGACAACATTTAAACAGTCTACTATCTAAGTCTGAGTAAAATACACTTCGGCTACGAACAAGATAAGCGTCGGCTTGAAAAGCGACAGTTCAAATATGAAACCACCTGGAATCATCTTCATTTACTATTTTATGTCCCTACTGATTATGGATAGAATCATCCTCTGATTCTCAGAAGGAGACAGCTGGCATTCCATATCTCAAAGCAGAGCCATGAGGCGAGTACTGGTTGGGATCTATATAGGGGTGTTTATACGTTTTCCAATGTAGTCTAATTAAAACTTATCAACATCAGTTGTACCCTTACTTCCAGTCCCTACTCCCTCTTTCCACATTTTTTGCGCCGAGTATGAGAAAATAAGTGGAATCTCGTTCTTCGTTTTCACTGTCCTAAATGTTGTTTGTTTTTGTCTGGAGAAGACTCAAGAGGCTGAAATGCATTGTGTTTTGTCCTATACTATGTTTGTATCTGTGGCGGTAACCAACCTCTTGTCTTTCGAAATTTGCCTCTTCTACTGTTACTGTTCTGGCGACACACTTTGTTTTTTTTTTGTTTAGCTGTAAGTGACCTAGGGGAAACAGTTTATTGCTGGTGAATGTTGATGTAAATCCTTTTCAGTTCTGAATGCCATCTCTGTGATTGTCTTCTTTGATCATGTCATCGATTTTTAGGAGTGAAGAAGAAAATTGAAACCTTTCTCGGATATGTATGCACATGTATTTACATAGAGTATTTGATGAAGAGTAGGTTGTTTGCGCATAGTTGGGCAGTATAAAGTCGTGACACTGCTACGTTTAGAATGTTATAGTGTGTCCTGATGTAGAAGAGATCAATCGTTACATGTGCTCTCTGTCTCTGTCTGTGTGTGTGTGTGTGTGTGTGTGTGATGATGATGATGATGATGAGGTCTGTATTGTTGGTCTGACTAGGAGGCGCTGGGGCGACGTTACACCTCCACAGTCCGCCAGAACAGTCCATAAACAGAGAACTGATGTCTTGGCTGAGCGTTCACTCATCAACGTACACGACATCAAGTCAAACTGCAGTCCCGAGCTAGCACCATCCGATTCCTTGCAGGTATTTTATTGCCGGGTTATATTGCACCCTTTGTTG
>JADBJO010002038.1:344813-350084 GCA_016801955.1 Conus betulinus
TGTTTGCCTAATGTTTTTAGTTTTCAACAACTTTTTTCTTCCAAACTTTCGTTTTGTTTAAATCTACTTTCTTTCGCTGACTGCTTTTGGGGGTGCTGTTGCATTCTTTTTCGAACCCTTGGCGGTCGGAACACCACAGAATTATGGACTGTGGTGTGTCTCTATCTGACGCCAAGAGCACAAACACAATTAGACGTGTCTTCCCGATGAGTCCGATCACGCGGACGATAAAGCTTCGGAGTAGGCCTCGGAGCAGGCGACACATGTAAGGTCTCGGAGCAGGCGACACATATAGGCCTCGGAGCAGGTGACACATATAGATCTGTTTTCGGGAGGAGTTGCGAAAGTTTCCTCATGCACCTAGTGAAAGAGTTTTCATAATTATGATGCATCTAGTGAAAGAGTCTTCATAATTATGATGCACATTTTCCCATTTATTTCATCTTCAATTTTTTTTTCTCTCAATTTCTAATCTTTGCGAAATCAATACTATAATGATTCAGGAATTGTTAACCTGTACTTATTTTCCCCCCACTACATAAATGTTCAACATTATATGTATGTATGTATGTGTGTGTGTATATATATATATATATCTTCATTTTTTTTTTTTATCCAAGCTATCGCCAAAAGGCTTCTTCAGAAACCGCTGCTGCTAACATTTTTCTTAACAACGATGACATTAATACTACTGACGTCATAGTAGACTACATCAATATAAAAACTACGTCACATTTTTTTCCCCCTTATACTTTAACTTTTAAACCACACCCTATGCCCATTACCTACTAAATCTTGCAGAGTCCACCTTTACAACACCCTGCAGAGTCTACCATTCAATGCACCCTGCAGAGTCCACTGCACATTGCAGAGTCCATCTCTTCACTGCACCCCGAAGAATCCACCTTTCACTGTACCATTCTAATACAGAACCCTGTTTCTCATTGTGTGCATGCTGTTGAGTTCTGTACGGAAGTTGAGACCCTTAAAGACAGTCCCCAAAATTGACCTGCCAGTAAATCTCCCTGTCTAGGAGTTTGTCTTCAGATGCAACTTGTTCCATGGGATGGATGGAAAGAAAGAGCAGAGCCTCATCTTCAGGGTGCTCAGGCTGGGCGAGGTATTTGGCAACCCCACATCGCTGGGCCAATTTCTTGTTGCAGTCTGATTTTATGATTGGCCCACCTTCTTTTGAGGTCCTTGGTGGACCCAACATACCATGAGTCTGGGTGGTTCTGACATCTGATGACGTAGATGGTATTTTTTGTCGAACAGGTGAGGTGCTGTCTGATGGGCCAGTAGCGTCCATCCCATGGGTTTCTTAGCCCAATCAGGTCACTGGAATGTGCACAAAGGTCCCATCTGCGGGCACAGCATATAAAAATCCCAGATCTGTTCATGGGTCCATGGAGAGGATGGGGACGTGGTACTGTAGGTTTGTACATTTCTTCCAAGTTGCGTCTTCTCATTTATATATATATATATATATATATATATATATATATATATATATATATATATATATAGAGAGGAGAGAGAGAGAGAGAGAGAGAGAGAGAGAGAGAGAGAGAGAGAGAGAGAGAGAGTGAATGTATACGTATAGATATAGGGTGTGTGTGTTTTTGTGTGTGTGTGTGTGTGTGTGTGTGTGTGTGTGTGTGTGTGAGAGAGAGAGAGAGGAGAGAGAGAGAGAGAGAGAGAGGAGAGAGAGAGAGAGAGACCGACTGACACTGTGTGTGTGTGTGTGTGTGTGTGTGTGTGTGTGTGTGTGTGTGTGAGAGAGAGAGAGAGAGAGAGAGAGAGAGAGAGGGAGAGAGAGAGAGAGAGAGAGAGAGAGAACAAGCAGACCGACTGACACTGCATATTCTTTTTAAATTTTCTCATATACCTGACGGATGTAAAATGTTAAGTTATTTTCAAAATGTACTGCTTTATGCAAGTAAAATATGTAGAGATATATTTCTCTTGTTGGTTTGTTCCTTTGTTTGCCAGAACTACCTACCCCTTGTGGTTATAACCCTGGAGGAACTTTTGTCTGCTTAAACTTGGTAATAATGACACAAACCAGAAGCTCCTATTCTTTTTTTTCTTCCCCCTTTCAGATCTGGTCGAGTGCGCTGGTAACATGAGGACAAGGGTCAGCGAAACCCCGCACACACAGTTTGGTCTTGAGGAGTTATGACGTCACCGCTGGACAAAGAGAGGTAATGCTGGGCACGTTTATTTGACTGACGTGGAGCTGAGTGACGTGGATTGAATGGGTTTAAAGTTTAAGAGTTCGGTGCTGATGCTTCCTCCCTTTTCTCCCTTTTGTGTGTGTGTGTGTGTGTGGTGTGTGTGTGTGTGCGTGTGCGTGTGTGTGTCCCTTTCAGTTCGTCAGCTAGTTGTAAATCATGGACTCTAAAAGAGCGTGTGGAGCAGCCTCATTCGTTCAAAGATTTTATTGTCCCCTTTCTTCTTCTTCTTCTTCTTCTTCTTCTTCCTCCTCCTCCTCCTCCTCCTCTTCTTCTTCTTCTTCTTCTTTTTTCTTCTTCTTCTTCTTCCTAGACGACCGTCGGATTCGACCAAGTAGCTGGAATTTGATCAGTTAGTCAGGTAGTGCAGATCAGCTTAATGGTGTAAAGGTGGTGGCTTATGAAATAAAGTCTGAATATTCTCTCTCTCTCTCTCTCTCTCTCTATCTCTCTCTCTCTCTCTCTCTCTCTCTTAAACTATCTTAGTTCTGAGTTCTCTCTCTCTCTCTCTCTCTCTCTCTCTCTCTCTCTCTCTCTCTCTCTCTCTCTCTTGTTCAACGTCATCCACTTTATATTTTCATCCAATACATGCGTTCTTCTCCCCTCCGCTTCCCATGTCCCATGTGTCTGTCATTCTTCATACCCTCTCCCTAACGCCTCCTCCCCCACCCCCACCCCACCCCCCTCCTTTCTCCTCTGCCTCTCGCTCTTTCCCCATCTGCCTAGCCACCCTCTGTCTCTATTCTCTCTCTCACACCGCATTCTGCCTCTATCAGTATCCTTTTGTCTCTGTCCTCCGTGTTTTACTAACTCTCATCTTGGCCTCTGTCTGTCCTGAAGGTGTTTTATTGCATCCACCAGCTATCCTGGGGAATGTCACTTGTTCCTTGCTGACAGTCGATGTATACTACAGTGGCTGTCTTGGATAGAAAACTGCATTCTTTGCTGGCTGTGTCTTTGACCTGGGATTGTAGGGTTTGTCACATCACGTGCGCCTTAGATTTACTGAGCGAGCGCTTTTTCCCCGGTGTCTTCCATATTTCTTACTTCTTTGGTGCCGTTGTTGGTCTGTTGTGATTTGCTGAGAGTTGACTTTTTTTAATACTTGTATCTATGTCTGAAAGTCTGCAATAGAAATTCATAAGTATGGTAGAAATGAATTTGATTTTCATAGGTGGACACTGGTCAGCTGGTGTTGATGGAAGAGATGCTGTACAGCTGTGTACAAAATGGGTGGCATTAGGCAGGAAGGGCTGAGATATTGCACAACTACAGGACGCGCGCTGCTTCTAGTAGCTGAGCATCTGAATGGCGGAGGTTAGCTCTGTGGATCAGAGCATCTGTTGTGTGGGTCACAAAACACTTCTGGAACAATAGTCAGCGTGCAATGAGAGAAATCATTCAGCTCGCTTGGCTGCCCTTTCAAACTTGGCCGTGTCTGGAGTTGTACTGTCTTCACCTATCAGCGCAACAGCAACGAGACCAGTTGTGGAATGCAAATGAAAGTTGTTTGACGGTGGCGTTTTTGTTGTTGTTGTTGCTTTGTTTTGTTTTGGTTTTTGCTGGTGGGCTCTGCAGTCATGAAATGGGAACGCTCCCGTTAGGGTTCTGTCGCATCACATCCTGTGGCTATCACACAATCGCGTCTGCCCAGGAACAATTATGTCCCTTGACGTCTTAATAGAATGCCCTGTGCGTGCATGTACTCTATGTACACACACGCACGCACGGACGCACACACGCACACACGCACGCACGCACGCATGCACACACACACACACACACACACACACACACACACACACACACACACACACACACACACACACATGCGTGCATGCGTGCGTGCGTGGGTATATATATATATATGTATATATATATATATATATATATATATATATATATATATATATATATATATATACCCACGCACGCACGCATGCACGCATGTACAAACGAAGACACAGACACACAGACACACAAACACACAGACACACACTCACACGCACACACACAAACATATACACACACACACACACACACACACACAACACACACACACACACACACACACACACATACACAACACACACACTTGCATGCACGTATACACACACGCACGCACGCAGGCATGCGCGCCCGCAAGCACGCACACATGCACACACGCACGTCCAAGACTGATGAAATTTAATTGAAACGTGGGGAAATAAACGCCAATCTAGGCAGACAACGCAAAGATCAAATGTGACATTTTTACTTCTTGTAAAGGAGACTAAAATGCGTGTCAACAATTTCTCATATTTGAGAAACAGTATTTTAAAAACGTGCTTGAAAATGTCAAATCTTATATCGTTGAAGTTCCATCTTACATTTACGTGCTTGGAAATGTCAAATCTTATATCGTTGAAGTTCCATCTTACATTCAAAAAAAGTGCTCAACCAGAAAGTTTTTTTTTTCCGGCATCCTGTCGAAAACTAAATTGGGTTCCGGGTTTTTGATCCAGGCAGTAGATCGAAGTTATGTTCTTACTTAGTATATGAAACACACACACACACACACACACACACACACACACACACACACGCACACACACACACACAAGCTTGTGCGCGGGCGCGCGTATTTACGCAAGCATGCACGCACGAGTAGGCTACTTGCTTGTGAGACATTATCCACACACACACACACGTGCGAGCGCATACACACTTACACACTGACACGCACCCGCGAGCAGACAGACAGACCAAAAGAAGGCAGAGTTTTATCTGTTGCAATGTGCACGTGAGTCGTACGATCGTGTGGTCTTTGACGTGTATGACCTTGTGGTGTCTCGCATTTTAGAATCCAGTCACAAGGTTCCTTTCTTTTTTTTTTTTTTTTTGAATGATGCATGCTGTTTGAGAAATACACGAATAAGGGAAATGAATTACAATGTGCGCGTGACTGTCTGGCGTCATGTAATATTTCTCTTTGGCCTTATGGGGAGGGGGAGGGGTGAGGCGGGGGGGGGGGGGGGGGGTGAAGGAGGAATTATAG
>JADBJO010002039.1:0-40000 GCA_016801955.1 Conus betulinus
GCGATATTCTAACATGCTAGTATTTTGTGATGACACATGTCGATTTTCGGGTTTTTTAGGGATACATTGCTCAGATAACAGAAAGTTGCTTTAAATACATAATTCGGGAAGAAAACCATACTCAACGTGATCGACATTCAAGGGAAAGAAATGAAGAGGATAATTTTAGTTTGAATGGAGCTTGTCCCGAACACATCTCAAAACAAAAAGGACAAAACAAAAGAAAGAGAGGGGCACTGGGAGTTGAAAGCATCGTTAACTCAAAAACCCAAAGTTGTTACAAGAAAAACAAAGTAAACTAAAAAAAAAGCCACAAAAAACAGGGGTAGGGTGGTGGGTAAGAGCAGGCAACAAGAGCCACTGGACATTTAGGACACATGAAAATCACAGCTGTGGAATTTTCAGCAGAGAATGGGAAAGGTCATCACAGGTCTTGCAAGAAGGCATCGAGTGTCAGACCATCATCCAGGGCCGCTGGATCTTCGTCAAGGCACAGGATTGCACACAGAGTCTGCATCGCTATTGTTTTCTTTGTCACTTTCCTCCGCCCCTTCCCTGGAAGTGGTTGTCTCCTCAGGAGCTTTCCCCGTGTCGCCTTCCCCTTCTTCAGCAAGGGAGGTCATTTCAGTGCCATCGGCTGACAGAGTTAGTTGCACTGGCGGAATCTTCGCTGATGTCTTCTGGCAACATTTCTTCATTAGCGCCACCTGGATGGGTGTTGGGAGCTCCCTCGACCGAGGTTCTCCGTCATCTCAATCTGACCGGAGTGATCTTCGGCCAAGAGTGTACACTATGGTGATGGTGGTCGTCTTCCCCCTTCAGCTCTGATGATTCGCTGGATGTATCACTGGAAATTTGAATTTCCAGTCGCCCGAATGTTCATTGAAATGCTGCTGCTCTTCCCCCTTCCCTTTGCTCTGAGAAATCCATGAGACTGATCAGGTTCTGAACCGAAGGATCCCCGCTGTTGTTTTCTAGCATCAGCCTGCTCCACGTCCTGACTCCCCTGCTCAGCGGGCTCCGGATCCCGCGCCTGCTGCGTCTGAGCCCGGTACTCCCGCACAGCTTCATCATAAGGTCGGGAAGTCAGCATATGCCTCGTGATATGGGGGTGGGGGTGCCCGGCGCCGGAAACAATTCCGCCTGCCGGCGGCTGAGAGGGGTGTCGTAGCGAGGTCCTCTGTGGTGGTGCTGGGGGTGGCGGTGGTAGTGGTGGCGCAGGTAGTAGAACTTGCAGGCACAGCCAAGGGAGAGGACAAGCAGAAGGGAGCACAGCAAGGAGCCCACACAGCTGCCACGATCACTTTACGTGAAACTGCCTGTAGAACATCAGGGAGGCCATGAAAATGACACCATTCATGAACAGACAAAAAAAATCAAAGAGCATCTGTCATACAAGAGCCATACGTGCTACTACACATTCACTATGAATATAGTGAACAAAGACAACGTAGTTGCAGATACTTTAGTCAATACACGTAATAAGTCCACATACCACAGTTTTTGACAAATATAAAACAACCTTACACATTCACAAAAATACTCACACAAAACATCACATACAAACACACACACATACATAGTATCTATTTCAGTTTGACTACAGCACAACAAAGCCCACAGGGCCCTTTTACAATAACACATCTCTTTCAATGTTTACGTCCATATACTTACACAAGCGCATGCAAACATACATTATGCACATAACCACATTCACAAAGAATTCAAAACACAGGCGAAGAAAAGCACTGAAGATTAATCTTTCCTTTTCATATTCCTTTCTTCTCACTATGAAAAAAAAAATGGAAAGGTAACCTTCCAAAAACAAAGACAGAGCTTTTCTTAAGGTGAGTAGGCCTCCTTAGGCCGTCTCTTTTTCTCCACTACAATACCAAGATAAATCAACTGTCAAAACTGATCCACAAAATTCCCACCTCGGCTGCATCCCTCCTCATCACTGTTGTCGCCGCAACGCGTCGTGCCCATCACAGATGAAGTTGTAGAGGATGCACCGCTTGTTGGCACAGAGGAACAGATTGCGGCTCTCAGAGCACAGCTGTTCATCTGAAAACAGAGATTCCACACTGGTGTCCGTGCTATCTGAGTGTTCACTGTAATATTTCAATATGCAATACCATTGCATGGTGCTATCTACGTGTTCATTGCAACATTTTCAACACGCAATGTTATTGGTTGGTGTCATTCTATATGTTCACTGCAACATTTCAACGGGCAATGTTATTGCTTGGCGCAATGTATATGTTCATTGAACATTTCAACTTGCAATATATCACTTAGTGCAATCTATATGTGTTCATTGCATCATTTCAACAAGCAATGTTATTGCTTGGTGCTGTTCGAATGTTCATCATAACATATAAACAGGCAATGTTTTTGCTTAGTGCTCTCCATGCGTTCACTGTGACAGGCAACATTTTTGCTTAGTGCTCTCCATGCATTCATTGTAACAGGCAACGTTTTTGCTTAGCACTCTCCATGCGTTCCTTGTAACAGGCAACATTTTTGCTTAGCGCTCTCCATGCGTTCTCTTGTAACAGGCAACGTTTTTGCTTAGTGCTCTCCATGCGTTCATTGTAACAGGTAATGTTTTTGCTTAGCGCGCTCCATCCGTTCATTGTGACAGACAATGTTTTTGCTTAGCGCTCTCCATGCGTTCATTGTAACAGGCAACGATTTTGCTTAGCGGCTCTCCATGCATTCTGTTTTAACAGACAATGTTTTTGCTTAGCGCTCTCCATCCGTTCATTGTGACAGACAACGTTTTTGCTTAGCGCTCTCCATGCGTTCATTGTAACAGGCAACGATTTTGCTTAGTGCTCTCCATGCATTCCTTGTAACAAACAATGTTTTTGCTTAGCGCTGCACAACTGGAAGGGTAGGACAGATTTTTCTTTTAATTTAGGAGGGTACTACAAATGATTTTTTTTAACCTGTACCACTGGGAGGGTACAGCAGATTTTTTCTTAACCTACGTCACTGGGAAGGTAGCAGGAGGGTAGGACAAATGATTCTGTTTACATGCCGGTTACTGGGAGAGAAGGACAGATTTTTTTGGTGTGTTTTTTGCCTCCCAAGTGGAAGAGTATGAGATAGACATGACAGATTGCACACAGAGAAGAAGAAGATTGCACACAGAGAAGAAGAAACAGACGCAGAAGAAAGAAACAACACAGGCACCAAAGAACAACTCACTGCAGTGTAACTCGTCAGCATCGTTGGGGCAAACGCTGGCTCCGCTGCAGCGGTCGTGCTTGAAGTAGCATTTGTTGCTGAGCTCGTGCCCATAGTCCCCGCAGCTGTAGCTGTGTGTTGGGCACATGTCTGCACAGACCATGTTCATGATGATCTGGCTGTCACCAATCACCTGGGGGTGAAGGCCGAGCAATGACATGCAGGGTTTAAAAACGTCGAGGAGTTGTGCTTTCAAACTTGCACACTGAGGCCTCGTGGGACAGGTATGGTTAGATGTATTACAGCATACATGATCTGGTCCCACTGTAGTGATGCTTTCTTTTTTATATGCTGGTCGGTGAGAATGAGGATGATTAAGATCATGCTACGGATTTCCATTTCGGTCTGAGACTACATTACAGGGCTGTACTCCACACTTCCTTTCATAATATATCCAGGCATCAACCAGGCCCGAGAGATACAGGCACCTACAGTGTTGGTCAGGAAATTTGAACAACACTCTCAGAAACGCATCCATTAAGTGGATGAAACTCGACTGTGTGGTCCCAGTCTTCCCAACGGAGTCCGCAGCAAAATCACTCTCGGGTAGGAGCCGGTCGGGGGCAGAAAAAACCCACATGACTCTGATGGGATTCGAACCCACGACCTCCCAGCCGGGAGTCCTTGACACTAACCACTTCGCCATGGCGGCTGGTAGTGATGCTTTCTTAGGAAACAGACACTTCTGCTCTCATACATGTCTTAGCATGCCAATGCTGAAGCATTAGTACAGATGATTCCTTTTCCTCTTTGTTTGATGTGCATACACCACAAGCATGAAAGAGGCATGCATTAAGTCAAAGATGCCCACAGATTCATTTTCAACTGATTATTTTTTTAGCTAAACCTGCAAAAACAATCCCATAAAACCGCATGAAGTTCTGCCAAACTGTTTTCCAGCTATCTGGTGGAAGTTTTCATATCAATCAAGTTTATGACTGCACTTTTTTTTTGTAGCCCAGCTGCCCACGCAAAACTACTTTGGGACTGTCCAACTTTTCGGAGCGAAAAGGTAACATCCTGAAAAAAAAAAAAAATCTATAATTAATGACAAGGCAGCCAAACTACTGACATCCTTATGCAGATAAGACTGGGCTATGCTTACAGCGCCAGCCATTCTGCCTCAGGCATAGTCCCAGATCTTCACAAAGGCTAAAAAACTGAATATAACAAAACAAACAAACACACACACACACACACACACACACACACACACACACACACACACACACTAAAAAGGCAGACAGAGCAGAGCAGACAGCTGGTGTCCACTCTGAACAGTGTGTACAATCTTCACTACCTAGCCACCAGATCACACCAACAACGCTGGCAAGTCATACATTATGACCAGAAAACAACCGAAAAAAAAAGAATGAACCAGTTTCCAGAACACGGGCAGGAGCATGGTCCGTCCACAAACGCAGAAAAGCAGTTCACACAAAGCGCTATGGCACAGTGGTCAATGTCACAGACTCCAGGCTGGGAGATCATGGGTTTGATACCCTTCAAAGCCATTTATTAGTCGGATTTCTTTTTAATAATAATCATCATTATGGGATTTATATGGTGCAAAATCTTGATGAAATCAACTCTAAGTGCACACACACACACACACACACACACACAAATCTGCACACACACACCACACACACACACACACACACACACACACAGACTCACGCAGACACACCCACATACAATTGCATATGTGTTATGGCTTTTAAACAAAGGAATAGAAAAGAGAATCATGTACAAATTAAATATTAACCCATAAATATTAATATATACACACACACACATATGCTGTGAGCCATATGGCTCAAAACACAACTAATTTAAAAAGAAGAAACTTATTACAAATCTTGCTGTATGCATCCACCCCCACACATACACACAGCACATAAGGCCAACCAAAACTATCAAAAGAGAGGGGAAATATTTGCATCTCAGGTTCCCATGCCGAATGGGTACAGGCTGCAATGGGAGTAGTAGGGAAAAACCCACACGACTCTGATGGGATTCGAACCCATGACCTCTGCTGTCAGGGAAAACAACTCTTCAACAATGTGTACTGACAACATCCTGTCATCTTGGCTAATTTCACAGTCACTCTTCCACACTGTATACTGACAACATCCTGTCACGTTGGCTAATTTCACAGTCACTCTTCCAACTGTGTACTGGACAACATCCTGTCATGTTGCTAATTTTCACAGTCACTCTTCCACACCGTGTACTGACAACATCCTGCCATGTTGGCTAATTTCCTAGTCACTCTTCCACACTGTGTACTGACAACATCTTGTCATGTTGGCTAATTTCCCTAGTCACTCTTCCACACCGTGTACTGACACATCCTGCCACGTTGGCTAATTTCCTAGTCACTCTTCCACACTGTGTACTGACAAACATCCTGTCATGTTGGCTAATTTCCTAGTCACTCTTCCACACTGTGTACTGACAACATCCTGTCTGTTGGCTAATTTCCTAGTCACTCTTTCCACACTGTGTACTGACAACATCCTGTCATGTTGGCTAATTTCCTAGTCACTCTTCCACACTGTGTACTGACAACATCCTGTCATGTTGGCTAATTTCCTAGTCACTCTTCCACACTGTGTACTGACAACATCCTGCCATGTTGGCTAATTCCCTAGTCACTCTTCCACACTGTGTACTGACAACATCCTGTCCATGTTGGCTAATTTCCTAGTCACACTCTTCCACACTGTGTACTGACAAACATCCTGCCATGTTGGCTAATTTCCTAGTCACTCTTCCACACTGTGTACTGACAACATCTTGTCATGTTGGCTAATTTTCACAGTCACTCTTCCACACTGTGTACTGACAACATCCTGCCATGTTGGCTAATTTCACAGTCACTCTTCCACACTGTGTACTGACAACATCCTTCCATGTTCGCTAATTTCACAGTCACTCTTCCACACTGTGTACTGACAAACTCCTGTCATGTTGGCTAAGGTCTAGTCACTCTTCCCACTGTGTACTGACAACATCCTGTCATGTTGGCTAATGTCCTAGTCACTCTTCCACACTGTGTACTGACAACATCCTGTCATGTTGGCTAATTCCTAGTCACACTCTTCCACACTGTGTACTGACAACATCCTGCCCATGTTGGCTAATTTCCTAGTCACTCTTCCACACTGTGTACTGACAACATCCTGCCATGTGGCTAATGTCCTAGTCACCTCTTCCACCAGGTGTACTGACAACATCCTGCCATGTTGGCTAATGTCCTAGTCACTCTTCCACACTGTGTACTGACAACATCCTGCCATGTTGGCTAATGTCCTAGTCACTCTTCCACACTGTGTACTGACAACATCCTGCCATGTTGGATAATTTCCTAGTCACTCTTCCACACTGTGTACTGACAACATCCTGCCATGTTGGCTAATGTCCTAGTCACTCTTCCACACTGTGTACTGACAACATCCTGTCATGTGTTGGCTAATGTCCTAGTCACTCTTCCACACTGTGTACTGACAACATCCTGCCATGCTGGCTAATGTCCTAGTCACTCTTCCACACTGTGTACTGACAACATCCCTGCCATGTTGGCTAATGTCCTAGTCACTCTTCCACACAACTGTGTACTGACAACATCCTGCCATGTTGGCTAGGTCCTGTCCTAGTCACTCTTCCACACTGTGTACTGACAACATCCTTCCTCATCGGCGCCGGACAAGGGGCAGTCCCAGATTCCATCACAGCTCTGCGACAGCCGGAAACATTTGTTGTCCTCTGCCCCCAAAGCATCTCTCCAGCAAAATCGCAGTTGTCTGCAACAGTCAAAACAACAGGAATACTTTACTTTAAAAAAACCATCTGAATAAGAAAGAGCTATTTCACACACATCATCATGTATTTCATTCTTCTCTGATACTTTTGAATTGATAGCTGCCTTTCAAACTTAAAGAGCTCTGTTTCAATCTAGTATGTGTAGCGAACCCCTCCTGCAAGGAACAGAAATAGTTGGAAGCGATGGAAGTGGAGTTGGACAGAAGCAAAAATGTGCATTTTATTAACTCTCCTACTACCAAGGCTTTCTGCTCCTTACTTACTGATGGACACCAAGTAATTCTTTAAAGTTTGTGAACATTTTCACTTGCTTTCATTTAAAAAAATCATAAAAACATAAGAGTTATGCATGATTTTGCATGAAATTTTGTATCATGTGCAGAAATGGATGCATAAAAATATGAAATGAAAACAAATTGGATATGAGTTTTTCTAATGTTGTGTCTATTTCAAAATCTCTCAGCCATGATCAAAATCATAGGCACACACAGATGGGATCACTGTTATTTGCATTTCATCCTAGAATCACTCAAAAGATCAATACCGTAATCAACATAAGCTTCAAGTTCTGCCACTTCACAATCTTTTTTGATGCGTTGAAGTTCACTTTCACTAAATTTCTTCAGCAGTAAAACCCTGAAAGGTTTCGTCGTCACTGTCTCCATCTTATAGCAGTTCTCGCCAAAAGTCTTCATTCATGTCCATTGCAAAAACTGCTAAAAAAAATACGACTTTTTCTTCGGTTCAAACCAAAAACAAACTGAAATTTACAAAGCCAGGTCCATCCGGAACTGACTGCACATGCATGTATTAATGGAAAGTGTGATGTAGCCTAGCTTTAAGTAGAAAAAAGAAGGATGGAAGGGAGACACCGGAATGGCCGCAGGCATTCGGCGGCTGTGCCCGCCCACGGTTCCTGTGTATAGCAGAGATTGTCATGGTTTCTACCCGCCCACAGCAGTAGAAGAGTTAAGTATAGCCATTTGATCTTCAGCAAAGGAGAGGCAGGAGACAAAGATGTAACAACCGATAACCCACAGTTAGATAGGGCGTAGGCATTCACTACGTTCACCTCTGTCCAAAGACCTTAGGCCCAGTTCTGTGCTAAGACTGGCCATGATCAACTAGTCCTTTAAGGTGAACAATGAACAATTGTTGTCTGCTGATAAAAATCCACCACAGGCTTTTTAAAAAAAAATCCGAACTACTGCCACAAACCGCAGAATTATCAGCACGTTTTGGCAGTGGCTGTCAAGTGGATACAGACAGGCAGATGGCAGATCGATTGAAAGATCGAAACCAGATAGATAGAGATAGAGATATATAAATAGAGAGGTAGGTGTGTGTCGTGCGTGCATGCGCGCGCGTGAGTGCGTGCGTGCGTATGTGTGTGTGCATGTGTGCATGCGTGTCTATGGTGTGTGTAGGTGTGCAGGCTGTGCGCGCGCGTGGTGTGTGTGTGTGTGTGTGGTGTGTGTGTGTGTGCGGTGTGCGTGCATGCGTGCGTTGTGTGTGTTGTGTGTGTGTGTGTGTGTGTGTGTGTGTGTGTGTGTGTGTGTGTGTGTGTGTGAGTGTGTGTGTGTATGTTTGTGTGTGTAAGTGTGCATGTGTGGCGTGTGTTTGTATGTGGTCAGCCAACAAACAGCAGAAATAATCATCAAGGCCATCAATGATGAAGACGTAGAGATGAGAACTGTGTAGACCGCTTCTCTGGCTCAGGGTTACGTGGGACAGTTCTGCCCAAGAGACACACTCAAGCAAGCACTATGAGCCTTGAAATTTGCTCTCAGTCTCCCTGCTGACTCAATTTTTTAGATATTCTGCTCATGAAGAAAAAGAGAACACACTCAAGCTGCCAACCTTTTGTTTGCTCTCAGTCATCTCTGGTGGATCACGAGCTTTAAATCAATGTTCTGCTCATGAAGAAAAAGGCAAATGTTCAAGCTGTCAGCCTTTCGCTTGTAATCAGTCTGATGTGACATACACCTTTAACGATGTTTTCCCTGTACAGAACAGTGCTGTGAAAAAAAATGGACACAAACACCTTTGAAACGGAAAACGTCTCCAGGAATGACGGGAAATCTTAAGTGAAGAGAAATAAGCCTCAAGGACACAGCAGGTGACCTAAAATGTTGGAGAACCTCAGCTGCAATATGACGAGCGTTCAGCTTAAAAAAAAAAAAGTCACAACGACCCAGAGTGAGCTCTAGACAAAACATACACAGAGTCCTTTCTATTCTCAGAGCATCAGGGATGCAAATTTACATATCATTAGAATCCCCGAACAGTTCAATGTGACAAGTTACTGTTACTGTAGTGAATATCACAAGGGACTGACACTTCAAACGTGGTACTTTGCAACAAACCACCTCCCAACGATTGGATCATTGGTCTGAGGAGTTGTAAAATGCACCATCATATGGCTTCCTGAGGACAGAAATACATGTCATTCATTCAAAGTCACAAATGCTGAGTAAGATGGGTAAACAAAAAAAAAAGGGTACAACAAAAAACTACTAGTATTAGGAAGAAAGAAAAGCACATTACAATTATGATGGGGCTTGTTCGGGGCTGAAAATGTAGCACTCAGTACCAATGAAATACAAAAGTCTTCCCCATACCACTCCAAAATCCTTTTTTACAGAGCAAAAACAAATACCTTAGACTGGTAAACTACCTGTCACGGATACAATGTGTGATGGATTTTGGTTGACCAGGAAAGCTTTCCAAGGACGCGATGCACTTGCTGGGTTATGTTAACAAAGAAAGATTGTCAAAGAAGCTATGTTTGATGGGTTAGTTAAAACAGGAAAGATTGTCAAGGACTATGTTTATGAGTTATGTTAACAGGAAAGATTGTCAAGGGACTCTATGTTTGATGACTTATGCCAAGAAAAACTGGTCAAGGATGCACTACATGATGGGTTATATGGAACATGTCTGGAAGTTCGGGATTAATCGTTTCTGAAAATAGACAACACATTGCCATCCCTTGTTGCAAGACCTTCACGATGGTGGTGTGTACTCAGGAGGACCATGGAACTGTGTCGTGACCCATGAAAATGGGAAGGTTTCAGACACTCATGAGAGAGACTGTTATGGATAATGATGGCTACTTCAATACATGGGTCGGTAGATGGATCGGTAACATTACAATGAAAGTAACAGAACAGGAAAAAAAGTGGTTTCACTTGTGACTGAAAAATGTTGGCTGGAGAATTCTGGTGCAAATATGAGAGGGCATAACCATGATCATTTGTTTTGGTTGTTACTGTCTAACACTTCAGCAGTTCTACAGAACCTACACCTAAAAGATACTTGAGTAATAACTTTGCAACCAACACACCAAACTTTATGATGATCCAAGCACAAAGCAAAAATTTCACTTACAATTTCTCTAACTGAATCCTCTTTCAGTCTTCATCTGTGATACCGAAAGAATAAGATTATGTCAAGATACTTTGGAAGAAAAGAATGAAAAATGTGGTTAAACATAACAAATGAACACACAACCCTCACCCACACCTCTGTCCCACCATTCCTTCTTTTTCTCTTTTGCCCCAGAATTCTGCCCCCACCTGAGGACCGCACGGAGAAAGGGTGGGACAGCTCGCTGCTCTGGTTGATGACGGCAGCCTGCGGGCCCGGTGGTCCTTCCCGTCGTACACCCTGATGCTATCCCGCCCTGCAGGTTCAGGTTGCTCAGGAGCAGGTGGATGTAGGAGCCGGCGTAGGGCTGGTAGATGTGCAGGTGCAGCGCGGATGACGGAGAGACTGGAAGGCTCTACGTGGCATGGAGAAGTTGCCCACCCGTGGTCCAGCTGATGGTAGCAGCTGTCCCCCGTGGACGCTGGGCTACAGGACAAAAACAAGAAGTTCGGATGATGACATGGTAAACAGGTGCATTTGCATATATGAAAGTCACGCAGTCCAAAAATTGCTCAGAGGGTATTTCTGGTCATAAAGCGTGAAATATACAAATCTGCCCATGACCACAGAGCCTGTGGTTTGTTGTGTTTGTTTGCATTTTCGATGTTAGGAAAGTGAAACAATGGCAGTGATAGCCTGAGCACTGAAGTGCTCGTGCCATATGATAACAAAACACACAGTATTCCAAAACAATCAGAATATGCATTACATATCGATATGTAATGCATATAGGATTGTGGAATACGTGTGTTTTGTGATCATATGGCACGAGCACTTCAGTGACTCAGGCTATCACTGCCATTGTTCACTTTCCTAAATCGAAAAATGCAAACAAAACACAACAAACCACAGGCTCTGTGGTCATGGGCAGATTTGTATATTTCACGCTTTATGACCAGAAAATACCCTCTGAGCAATTTTTTGGACTGCGTGACTTTCATATATGCAAATGGCACCTGTTACCATGTCATCATCCGAACTTCTTGTTTTGTCCGTAGCTCCAGCGTCCCGGGGGACAGCTGCTACCATCAGCTGGACCAGCGGGTGGGCAACTTCTCCAGTGGGCCACGTAGAGCCGTAGAGGGCCTTCCAGTCCTCCGTCATCCGCAGCTGCACCTGGCACATCTACAAGCCCTACGCCGGCTCCTACATCCACCTGCTCCTGATCAACCTGAACCTGCAGGGCGGGGAGAGCATCAGGGTGTACGACGGGAAGGACCACCGGGCCCGCAGGCTGGCCGTCATCAACCAGAGCAGCGAGCTGTCCCAGCCTTTTCTCCGTGCGGTCCTCAGGTGGGGGCAGAATTCTGGGGCAAAAGAGAAAAAGAAGGAATGGTGGGGACAGAGGTGTGGGGTGAGGGTTGTGTTCAGTTTGTTATGTTTAACCAACAATTTCATTTCATTTCTTCCAAAGTATCTTGACATAATCTTATTCTTTTCACATGATGAAGACTGAAAGAGGATTCAGTTAGAGAAATTGTAAGTGAAATTTTTTGCTTTGTGCTTGGATCATCATAAAGTTTGGTGTGTGTTGGTTGCAAAGTTATTACTCAAGTATCTTTTAGGTGTAGGTTCTGTAGAACTGATGAAGTTAGACAGTAACAAACCAAAACAAATGATCATGGTTATGCCCTCTCATATTTGCACCAGAATTCTCCAAGCCACATTTTTTCAGTCAGCAGTGAAACACTTTTTTTCCTGTTCTGTTACTTTCATTGTAATGTTACCGATCCATCTACCGACCCATGTATTGAAAGTAGCCATCATTATCCATAAACAGTCTCTCATGAGTGTCTGAAACCTTCCATTTTCATGGGTCACGACACAAGTTCCATGGTCTCTGAGTACACACCAGCATCGTGAAGGTCTTGCAACAAGGGATGGCATGTGTTGGACTATTTCAAACGATTATCCAGAACTTCCAGAACATGTTCAATATAACCCATCATGTAGTGCATCCGTGACAAGTTTTCTTGGCCGTAATTCATCAAAACATAGAGTCCTTGACAATCTTTCCTGTTAACATAACTCATAAAACATAGTCCTTGACAATCTTTCCTGTTAACATAACCCATCAAACATAGCGTCTTTGACAATCTTTCTTGTTAACATACCCAGCAAGCATCGCGTCCTTGAGAGCTTTCCTGTCAACCACAATCCCATCACACATTGTATCCGTGACAGGTAGTTTACCAGTCTAAGTATTTGTTGCTCTGTAAAAAGGATTTTGGAGTGGTATGGAAGCTTTGTATTTCATTGGTACTGAGTGCTACCATTTTCATCCCGAACAAGCCCCATCATAATTGTAATGTGCTTTTCTTTCTTCCTAATACTAGTAGTTTTTGTTGTACCTTTTTTTTTGTTTACCCATCTTACTCAGCATTTGTGACTTTGAATGATGACATGTATTTTGTCCTCAGGAAGCCATATGATGGTGCATTTTACAACTCCTCAGACCAGAATTCCAATCGTTGGGAGGTGTTTGTTGCAAAGTACCACTTTGAAGGTCAGTCACTTGTGATATTCACTACAGTAACAAGTAACTTGTCACATTGAACTGTTCGGGGATTCTAATGATATGTAAATGGTGCATCCTGATGCTCTGAGAATAGAAAGGACTCTGTGTAATGTTTGTCTAGAGCATCTCTGGGTCTTTTGTGACTTTTTTTTTTTAAAGCTGATAACGCTCGTCATATTGCAGCTGAGGGTCTCCAAATTTATGGTCACCTGCTTTGTCTTGAGGCTTATTTCCTTCACTTAAGATTTCCCGTCATTTCCGGAAGACGGTTTCCGTTCAAAAGTGTTTGTGTCCATTTTTTTCACAGCACTGTTCTGTACAGGAAAACATCGTTAAAGGTGTATGTCATCAGTCAGACTGATTACAAGCGAAAGGCTGACAGCTTGAACATGTTGCCTTTTTCTTCATGAGCAGAACATTGTTAAAAGCGTGAGCCACCAGAGAGACTGAGAGCAAACAAAAGGTTGGCAGCTTGAGTGTGTCTCTTTTTCTTCATGAGCAGAATATTCTAAAAAATTGAGTCAGCAGGGAGACTGAGAGCAATTCAAGGCTCATAGTGCTGCTTGAGTGTGTCTCTTGGGCAGAACTGTCCACGTAAACCTGAGCCAGAGAAGCGGTCTACACAGTTCTCATCTCTACGTCTTCATCCAGTTGATGGCCTTGATGATTATTCTGCTGTTTGTGGGCTGACCACATACAAACACACGCACACATGCACACTTACACACACAAACATACACACACACTCACACACACACACACACACACACACACACACACACACACACACACACACACACACACACACACGCACGCATGCACGCACACACGCACACACACACACACACACACACACACACACACACGCGCGCGCGCACGCCTGCACACATACACACACACAGAGACACGCATGCACACATGCACACACACATACGCACGCACGCACTCACGCGCGCATGCACGCACGCACACACACCTACCTCTCTATTTATATATCTTATCTATCTATCTGTTTCGATCTTTCAATCTATCTGCATCTGCCTGTCTGTATCCACTTGACAGCCACTGCCAACGTGCTGATAATTCTGCGGTTTGTGGCAGTAGTTCGGATTTTTTTTAAAAAGCCCTGTGTGGATTTTATCAGCAGACAACAATTGTTCATTGTTCACCTTAAAGGACTAGTTGATCATGGCCAGTCTTAGCACAGAACTGGGCCTAAGGTCTTTGGACAGAGGTGAACGTAGTGAATGCCTACGCCTATCTAACTGTGGGTTATCGGTTGTTACATCTTTGTCTCCTGCCTCTCCTTTGCTGAAGATCAAATGGCTATACTTAACTCTTCTACTGCTGTGTGGGCGGGTAGAACCATTGACAATCTCTGCTATACACAGGAACCGTGGGCGGGCACAGCCGCCGAATGCCTGCGGCCATTCCGGTGTCTCCCTTCCATCCTTCTTTTTGCGACTTAAGCTAGGCTACATCACACTTTCCATTAATACATGCATGTGCAGTCAGTTCCGGATGGACTGGCTTTGTAAATTTCAGTTTGTTTTGGTTTGAACCGAAGAAAAAGTCGTATTTTTTTTTAGCAGTTTTTGCAATGGACATGAATGAAGACTTTTGGCGAGAACTGCTATAAGATGGAGACAGTGACGACGAAACCTTCAGGGTTTTACTGCTGAAGAAATTTAGTGAAAGTGAACTTCAACGCATCAAAAAAGATTGTGAAGTGGCAGAACTTTGAAGCTTATGTTGATTACGGTATTGATCTTTTGAGTGATTCTAGGATGAAGATGCAAATAACAGTGATCCATCTGTGTGTGCCTATGATTTTGATCATTGGCTGAGAGATTTTGAAATAGACAACATTAGAAAAACTCATATCCAATTTGTTTTCATTTCATATTTTATTTATGCATCCATTTCTGCACATGAATACAAAATTTCATGCAAAATCATGCATAACTCTTATGTTTTTTATGATTTTTTAAATGAAAGCAAGTGAAAATGTTCACAAACTTTAAAGAATTACTTGGTGTCCATCAGTAAGTAAGGAGCAGAAAGCCTTGGTAGTAGGAGAGTTAATAAAATGCACATTTTTGCTTCTGTCCAACTCCACTTCCATCGCTTCCAACTATTTCTGTTCCTTGCAGGAGGGGGTTCGCTACACATACTAGATTGAAACAGAGCTCTTTAAGTTTGAAAGGCAGCTATCAATTCAAAAGTATCAGAGAAGAATGAAATACATGATGATGTGTGTGAAATAGCTCTTTTCTTATTCAGATGGTTTTTTAAAGTAAAGTATTCCTGTTGTTTTGACTGTTGCAGACAACTGCGATTTTGCTGGAGAGATGCATTGTGGGGCAGAGGACAACAAATGTTTCCGGCTGTCGCAGAGCTGTGATGGAATCTGGGACTGCCCCTTGTCCGGCGCCGATGAGGAAGGATGTTGTCAGTACACAGTGTGGAAGAGTGACTAGGACATTAGCCAACATGGCAGGATGTTGTCAGTACACACAGTGTGGAAGAGTGACTAGGACATTAGCCAACATGGCAGGATGTTGTCAGTACACAGTGTGGAAGAGTGACTAGGACATTAGCCAGCATGGCAGGATGTTGTCAGTACACAGTGTGGAAGAGTGACTAGGACATTAGCCAACATGACAGGATGTTGTCAGTACACAGTGTGGAAGAGTGACTAGGACATTAGCCAACATGGCAGGATGTTGTCAGTACACAGTGTGTGGAAGAGTGACTAGGAAATTATCCAACATGGCAGGATGTTGTCAGTACACAGTGTGGAAGAGTGACTAGGACATTAGCCAACATGGCAGGATGTTGTCAGTACACAGTGTGGAAGAGTGACTAGGACATTAGCCAACATGGCAGGATGTTGTCAGTACACAGTGTGGAAGAGTGACTAGGACATTAGCCAACATGGCAGGATGTTGTCAGTACACAGTGTGGAAGAGTGACTAGGAAATTAGCCAACATGGCAGGATGTTGTCAGTACACAGTGTGGAAGAGTGACTAGGAAATTAGCCAACATGACAGGATGTTGTTGTCAGTACACAGTGTGGAAGAGTGACTAGGACAGGACATTAGCCAACATGACAGGATGTTGTCAGTACACAGTGTGGAAGAGTGACTAGGACATTAGCCAACATGACAGGATGTTGTCAGTACACAGTGTGGAAGAGTGACTGTGAAATTAGCGAACATGGAAGGATGTTGTCAGTACACAGTGTGGAAGAGTGACTGTGAAATTAGCCAACATGGCAGGATGTTGTCAGTACACAGTGTGGAAGAGTGACTGTGAAATTAGCCAACATGACAAGATGTTGTCAGTACACAGTGTGGAAGAGTGACTAGAAATTAGCCAACATGGCAGGATGTTGTCAGTACACAGTGTGGAAGAGTGACTAGGAAATTAGCCAACATGACAGGATGTTGTCAGTACACAGTGTGGAAAGAGTGACTAGGAATTAGCCAACATGGCAGGATGTTGTCAGTACACAGTGTGGAAGAGTGACTAGGAAATTAGCCAACATGACAGGATGTTGTCAGTACACAGTGTGGAAGAGTGACTAGGAAATTAGCCAACATGACAGGATGTTTGTCAGTACACAGTGTGGAAGAGTGACTAGGAAATTAGCCAACATGACAGGATGTTGTCAGTACACAGTGTGGAAGAGTGACTAGGAAATTAGCCAACATGACAGGATGTTGTCAGTACACAGTGTGGAAGAGTGACTAGGAAATTAGCCAACGTGGCAGGATGTTGTCAGTACACGGTGTGGAAGAGTGACTAGGAAATTAGCCAACATGACAAGATGTTGTCAGTACACAGTGTGGAAGAGTGACTAGGAAATTAGCCAACATGGCAGGATGTTGTCAGTACACGTGTGTGGAAGAGTGACTGTGAAATTAGCCAACATGACAGGATGTTGTCAGTACACAGTTGGAAGAGTGACTGTGAAATTAGCCAACGTGACAGGATGTTGTCAGTATACAGTGTGGAAGAGTGACTGTGAAATTAGCCAAGATGACAGGATGTTGTCAGTACACATTGTTGAAGAGTTGTTTTCCCTGACAGCAGAGGTCATGGGTTCGAATCCCATCAGAGTCGTGTGGGTTTTCCCTACTACTCCCATTGCAGCCTGTACCCATTCGGCATGGGAACCTGAGATGCAAAATATTTCCCCTCTCTTTTGATAGTTTTGGTTGGCCTTATGTGCTGGTGTGTATGTATGTGGGGGTGGATGCATACAGCAAGATTTGTAATAATGTTTCTTCTTTTTAAATTAGTTGTGTTTTGAGCCATATGGCTCACAGCATATGTGTGTGTGTGTATATATTAATATTTATGGGTTAATATTTAATTTGTACATGATTCTCTTTTCTATTCCTTTGTTTAAAGCCATAACACATATGCAATTGTATGTGGTGTGTCTGCGTGAGTCTGTGTGTGTGTGTGTGTGTGTGTGTGTGTGTGTGTGTGTGCAGATTTGTGTGTGTGTGTGTGTGTGTGTGTGTGTGCACTTAGAGTTGATTTCATCAAGATTTTGCACCATATAAATCCCATAATGATGATTATTATTAAAAGAAATCCGACTAATAAATGGCTTTGAAGGGTATCAAACCCATGATCTCCCAGCCTGGAGTCTGTGACATTGACCACTGTGCCATAGCGCTTTGTGTGAACTGCTTTTCTGCGTTTGTGGACGGACCATGCTCCTGCCCGTGTTCTGGAAACTGGTTCATTCTTTTTTTTTCGGTTTGTTTCTGGTCATAATGTATGACTTGCCAGCGTTGTTGGTGTGATCTGGTGGCTAGGTAGTGAAGATTGTACACACTGTTCAGAGTGGACACCAGCTGTCTGCTCTGCTCTGTCTGCCTTTTTAGTGTGTGTGTGTGTGTGTGTGTGTGTGTGTGTGTGTGTGTGTGTTTGTTTGTTTTGTTATATTCAGTTTTTTTAGCCTTTGTGAAGATCTGGGACTATGCCTGAGGCAGAATGGCTGGCGCTGTAAGCATAGCCCAGTCTTATCTGCATAAGGATGTCAGTAGTTTGGCTGCCTTGTCATTAATTATAGATTTTTTTTTTTTTTCAGGATGTTACCTTTTCGCTCCGAAAAGTTGGACAGTCCCAAAGTAGTTTTGCGTGGGCAGCTGGGCTACAAAAAAAAAGTGCAGTCATAAACTTGATTGATATGAAAACTTCCACCAGATAGCTGGAAAACAGTTTGGCAGAACTTCATGCGGTTTTATGGGATTGTTTTTGCAGGGTTAGCTAAAAAATAATCAGTTGAAAATGAATCTGTTGGCATCTTTGACTTAATGCATGCCTCTTTCATGCTTGTGGTGTATGCACATCAAACAAAGAGGAAAAGGAATCATCTGTACTAATGCTTCAGCATTGGCATGCTAAGACATGTATGAGAGCAGAAGTGTCTGTTTCCTAAGAAAGCATCACTACCCAGCCGCCATGGCGAAGTGGTTAGTGTCAAGGACTCCCGGCTGGGAGGTCGTGGGTTCGAATCCCATCAGAGTCATGTGGGTTTTTTCTGCCCCCGACCGGCTCCCACCGAGAGTCGAGTTTGCTGCGGACTCCGTTGGGAAGACTGGGACCACACAGTCGAGTTTCATCCACTTAATGGATGCGTTTCTGAGAGTGTTGTTCAAATTTCCTGACCAACACTGTAGGTGCCTGTATCTCTCGGGCCTGGTTGATGCCGGGATATATTATGAAAGGAAGTGTGGAGTACAGCCCTGTAATGTAGTCTCAGACCGAAATGGAAATCCGTAGCATGATCTTAATCATCCTCATTCTCACCGACCAGCATATAAAAAAGAAAGCATCACTACAGTGGGACCAGATCATGTATGCTGTAATACATCTAACCATACCTGTCCCACGAGGCCTCAGTGTGCAAGTTTGAAAGCACAACTCCTCGACGTTAAAACCCTGCATGTCATTGCTCGGCCCTTCACCCCCAGGTGATTGGTGACAGCCAGATCATCATGAACATGGTCTGTGCAGACATGTGCCCAACACACAGCTACAGCTGCGGGGACTATGGGCACGAGCTCAGCAACAAATGCTACTTCAAGCACGACCGCTGCAGCGGAGCCAGCGTTTGCCCCAACGATGCTGACGAGTTACACTGCAGTGAGTTGTTCTTTGGTGCCTGTGTTGTTTTCTTTCTTCTGCGTCTGTTTCTTCTTCTCTGTGTGCAATCTTCTTCTTCTCTGTGTGCAATCTGTCATGTCTATCTCATACTCTTCCACTTGGGAGGCAAAAACACACCAAAAAAATCTGTCCTTCTCTCCCAGTAACCGGCATGTAAACAGAATCATTTGTCCTACCCTCCTGCTACCTTCCCAGTGACGTAGGTTAAGAAAAAATCTGCTGTACCCTCCCAGTGGTACAGGTTAAAAAAAATCATTTGTAGTACCCTCCTAATTTAAAGAAAAATCTGTCCTACCCTTCCAGTTGTGCAGCGCTAAGCAAAAACATTGTTTGTTACAAGAATGCATGGAGAGCACTAAGCAAAATCGTTGCCTGTTACAATGAACGCATGGAGAGCGCTAAGCAAAAACGTTGTCTGTCACAATGAACGGATGGAGAGCGCTAAGCAAAAACATTGTCTGTTACAAGGAATGCATGGAGAGCGCTAAGCAAAATCGTTGCCTGTTACAATGAACGCATGGAGAGCGCTAAGCAAAAACATTGTCTGTCACAATGAACGGATGGAGCGCGCTAAGCAAAAACATTACCTGTTACAATGAACGCATGGAGAGCACTAAGCAAAAACGTTGCCTGTTACAAGGAACGCATGGAGAGCGCTAAGCAAAAATGTTGCCTGTTACAAGGAACGCATGGAGAGTGCTAAGCAAAAACGTTGCCTGTTACAATGAATGCATGGAGAGCACTAAGCAAAAATGTTGCCTGTCACAGTGAACGCATGGAGAGCACTAAGCAAAAACATTGCCTGTTTATATGTTATGATGAACATTCGAACACACCAAGCAATAACATTGCTTGTTGAAATGATGCAATGAACATATAGATTGCACTAAGTGATAATATTGCAAGTTGAAATGTTCAATGAACATATACATTGCGCCAAGCAATAACATTGCCCGTTGAAATGTTGCAGTGAACATATAGATGACACCAACCAATAACATTGCGTGTTGAAATGTTGCAATGAACACGTAGATAGCACCATGCAATTGTATTGCATATTGAAATATTTACAGTGAACACTCAGATAGCACGGACACCAGTGTGGAATCTGTTTTCAGATGAACAGCTGTGCTCTGAGAGCCGCAATCTGTTCCTCTGTGCCAACAAGCGGTGCATCCTCTACAACTTCATCTGTGATGGGCACGACGATTGCGGCGACAACAGTGATGAGGAGGATGCAGCCGAGGTGGGAATTTTGTGGATCAGTTTTGACAGTTGATTTATCTTGGTATTGTAGTGGAGAAAAAGAGACGGCCTAAGTACTCACCTTAAGAAAAGCTCTGTCTTTTGTTTTTGGAAGGTTACCTTTCCATTTTTTTTTTTCATAGTGAGAAGAAAGGAATATGAAAAGGAAAGATTAATCTTCAGTGCTTTTCTTCGCCTGTGTTTTGAATTCTTTGTGAATGTGGGTTATGTGCATAATGTATGTTTGCATGCGCTTGTGTAAGTATATGGACGTAAACATTTGAAGAGATGTGTTAATTGTAAAAGGGCCCTGTGGGCTTTGTTGTGCTGTAGTAAAACTGAAATAGATACTATGTATGTGTGTGTGTTTGTATGTGAATGTTTGTGTGAGTATTTTGTGAATGTGTAAGGTTGTTTATATTTGTCAAAAACTGTGGTATGTGGACTTTATTACGTGTATTGACTAAAGTATCTGCAACTACGTTGTCTTTGTTCACTATATTCATAGTGATGTGTAGTAGCACGTATGGCTCTTGTATGACAGATGCTCTTTGATTTTTTTTGTCTGTTTCATGAATGGTGTCATTTTCATGGCCTCCCTGATGTTCTACAGGCAGTTCACGTAAAGTGATCGTGGCAGCTGTGGTGGGCTCCTTGCTGTGCTCCCTTCTGCTTGTCCTCTCCCTTGGCTGTGCCTGCAAGTTCTACTACCTGCGCCACCACTACCACCGCCACCCCCAGCACCACCACAGAGGACCTCGCTACGACACCCCTCTCAGCCGCCTGCAGGCGGAATTGTTCCGGCGCCGGGCACCCCCACCCCCATATCACGAGGCGATGCTGACTTCCCGACCTTATGATGAAGCTGTGCGGGAGTACCTGGCTCAGACGCAGCAGGCGCGGGATCCGGAGCCCGCTGAGCAGGAGAGTCAGGACGTGGAGCAGGCTGATGCTAGAAACAACAGCGGGGATCCTTCGGTTCAGAACCTGATCAGTCTCATGGATTTCTCAGAGCAAGGGGGAGGGGGAGCAGCAGAATTTCAATGAACATTCCGGGCGACTGGAAATTCAAATTTCCAGTGATACATCCAGCGAATCAGAGTCTGAAGGGGAAGACGACCACCATCACCATAGTAGTACACTCTTGGCCGAAGATCACTCCGGTCAGATTGAGATGACGGAGAACCTCGGTCGAGGGAGCTCCCACACCCATCCAGGTGGCGCTAATGAAGAAATGTTGCCAGAAGACATCAGCGAAGATTCCGCCAGTGCAACTCTGTCAGCCGATGGCACTGAAATGACCTCCCTTGCTGAAGAAGGGGAAGGCGACACGGGGGAAAGCTCCTGAGGAGACACCCACTTCCAGGGAAGGGGCGGAGGAAAGTGAAAGTGAAAAGAAAACAATAGCGATGCAGACTCTGTGTGCATCCTGTGCCTTGACGAAGATCCAGCGGCCCTGGATGATGGGTCTGACACTCGATGCCTTTCTGCAAGACCTGTGATGACCTTTCCATTTCTCTGCTGAAAATTCCACAGCTGTGATTTTTCTGTGTCCATAAATGTCATTGCTCTTGTTGCCTCTCTTCCCACCCACCCCTCCCCTTTTTTTTTGTCTTTTTTTTTTAGTTACTTGTTTCTTGTAACAACTTTGTGTTTTATTGAGTTACTGATGCTTCCCCTCCCCAGTGCCCCTCTCCTTTTGTTTTGTCTTTTTTGTTTTAGAATGTGGTTAGGGACAAGCTCCATTCAAACTAAGAATTATCTCTCTTCAGTTCTTTCCCTTGAATTTCGATCACCGGTGATTGATGGTTTTCTTCCCAGAATTATGGTATTTAAAGCAACATTTCTGTTATCTGAAGCAATGTATCGCCTAAAAAACCCGAAAATAGACATGTTCATCACAAAAATACTATCATTTTAGAAATAATGCGCAGGATGTTACGAAAAATTCATGCAAAAACTGTTGAGAGTTAAAACCAAAAAGGCTGAAACAGACTGCAGCATAAGTGAAAACTTGCTAGAGCACAAAGAGACATACAAGACACAAGTATAAAATGAAGTATGTATCAATACACACTTCGAAACACAGGCAAGGAATTTCCAACCAATATTTTCTTCTTCACAAGACGCAAATCATAGACATGGAAAATGCACAAAAGCGGCATTTCCCAGAAGGCTCTCCGCAGGAGAATGGCATGGATAAGCACAGATGTGAACAAGTTTGGATGGTTCAGACACAGGAGAATGGCATGGATAAGCACAGATGTGAACAAGTTTGGATGGTTCAGACACAGGAGAATGGCATGGATAAGCACAGATGTGAACAAGTTTGGATGGTTCAGACACAGGAGAATGGCATGGATAAGCACAGATGTGAACAAGTTTGGATGGTTCAGACACAGGAGAAAGGCAGAGTGGAAAAGACATACGTACAAGTTGGAGCAGATCAGAACGGAGACTAGGAGCAGGGAGACAGAGGGCTGGGGCTCAGGAGGTGCGGAGAGGGGGTTAGAAGAAAGGTGGGTTCCTTCAACCCACAATCGCGTTGTTGGTGAGTGACAGTGATGCAGATTAGATCAATACAAAGGCAGAATGAACTTCAAACTTGATTGACAGTGAGGATGGAAAAGGGTCTGTTCTGTCTATCGGACGGCCTCAGTGTGACCAGCAAGTAGTGACATCAAAGGATAAGGGAGGAAAGCGGAAGTTCAGAGAGCTGCCCCAGTCGTAAGCAGCTGTTATGGAAACAGCTGCAAGGCCCCCCTTCTAACAGAAAAACAACATGCAAAGCATATAAACGTACTCCCAGTTTAGATCTATCTTGAATACGCGTGTAAAAAAAAACATCACGATCAAACTTGCACATCATAATAAAAAGAAAGGTCACAATCAAGCATGCATCATAATGCATTTCGTCACTGAGATAAGAAATCAGCGAAGTACTTTCAGATATGTTTCCATACAGAAGAAAAACTGTTTGGGGCCGTTATAGCGGTTAGTAATGGCTATTCTGGTAAAATAAAACATCAGGCATCCGTGACCCATAATGAACATACCTACAGATTTTCAGAGAGATCGGCCCAGAAGTTTTGTCTGGAGCGAGTGGAACACATTTTGACCACGGACAGACAGACAGACTGACAGACTGCATTTTTTTCATTCCCACTGTAAAGTACTCCCTGTTCTATAAGAACTGGTAATACAAAAAAGAAGAAAGATTTGGGAGGGGGATAGGAAAGATAGAGTGGGCAGGCAGAGGGCCATTCACTGTAGAAATCTGTTCACACAGAACACATAGTGAGTGTTGTGCTGGAGTGGATATACACTCTCCCTGAGAGTCCTTCCATTTTCTCCCTTCCTCCCCTTACCCTGGTGGAATAACTTACCTTGGGGTCAGATGTTTGTCGGCCACTCTAAGCGACAGACCCTTTCTACCCTCCCCCCCCCCCCCCCCCCCCCCAACTCCCCCCTCTCCTTTTTAAACATAGTGTTCATTCTGTGTATGTATAAATCTCATCCACATCACTGTTATTGCCCACATGCCAATACTTTGCCATGCGTGGCATGTCGTAAAAGAGACCCAGCTCTCTTCTTACTCTCGCTCCATGCCCACCCAACCCCCTCCCTCTTTTTTTTTTTTCTTCCTCTGGTCCTGTTCCTTGTTTTGTGTGTTTATTTTGTATTTTGGCTTAGACTATTAGAAAAAAAAAAAGCAAGTAAATGTTCTCTCAAATTACTGCTTAGCATTTCATTTATGTATGGGTTTTGATGAATTTCTCTTTTTCATTCAAGTAGTAAATTAGCGCTGGGTGTAGTGTGTATAGTCCCAGGACAGAGATGAGAAAGAAAAGCACCATGCATTCCGTGGCACCAGGTGGATGTGAACGCCGGGGATGAGGCGTCAGAAGCAGGCTGTGCATGTGATCAAAGATTTGAGTCCACCAAGCATACCAGTGTCCTCATTCCAGACATTCGGCGTTTGCTTGGGTGGTGTTCCTCTGCAGTTTGTACATGATCGCTGACAGAATAATCTCCTTGAATACAATATATTCCTGTGTTTATTCAGAAAAAAAAAAAAGAAGTTTAATATCTGTGTGAGTATAGTCTTGTTTTTACTCAGATGAAAGAAGATCTACAGTCTCAGATAATTACGATGGTCACAACTAACCTGTAAATATTTTTCATTGAATTCCTGCTCTTTTTGTTGAAACATTTTAAAGAGAAATGAAGAGTGAATCAATTGGTCTGGCAGAAAAGGTGTAAGGTCTTTTTTTTCTCTTTTTTTTTTTTTTCTTTTTTTTTTCAAAGGTGCCCAGACCACACCTGAATAGAAGCAATTGTGCTATATAACCAAAAAAAAAAAAAAAAAAAAAGAACAGCCAGAACATGAGAGTTTTTTTTTTTGTTTGTTTGTTGTTGTTGTTTTTTTTTTGGGGGGGGTCCAAAACACCATCACCACCTTGCCATCCTTGATCTGTCCCTGAAGAGATGTGTGTTCCTCTTTCTGTCAGTCATCTGTGCTCTGAGCAGCCCAGCGAAGGAGGACCTGGTGTTTCTCCTGGTACTCCCCACATGGCTGCCTGCCTTTCCTGTTGTGTGGGTCATTTTACTAGTGGAAAGGTGTCAGACTTAAGAAAGAGGCCCATCCATTAGAGAGCGGGGGGGTGGGGGGGGCTTCTTGTTGTTGTTGTTGTTTTCCACGCCCTAAGGAACTGACGGTGAAGGGGATAGTGAATGCCATGGAGCAGGACTTGGAAGATGGCTGGGTCATGCTGACAGTTTGTTTCGCTGATTATGCCAAGCTGCTGCAGCCATGTCGGGCTGGCAGGTGACCTACAAGTGTGCTGCTGTGTCTGGGCTGGGTTTTTTTTGTTGTTGTTTGTTTGTTTTGTTTATTTTGTTTCTTTGTGTGATTCATGCCTAACTTAAGGTTGATGCGTGTTGGGGTTGGTGTTTGTTGTTTTGTGGATGTCTTTACTTCCAACCTTAGTGAAAGTTGGTAGGTGTGTGCAATGTATGCACTGACAACATTATGGTTGATGACAGCTGTCTGAACAATGCTTTCGACGGATCCTTGTCAAGTGCAGACCTGTTTACCCATACAATTTCACCATACTTTGTATGCGTTTGGCAAAAATGTGATAAACATGACAGACTGAAAAAAAAAAAAAAAAAAAAACGACAGAAAAAAACTCTCATGATGAATTTTTCTTGAGCAGCAGTTGTACCTGTGGTGTGTAAACATTGTGTTTGTGCACTATGGCCAAAGCACGAAACTCTCAGTAAATCCTGCATGTGAACTCCTGTCTGGATGACTTGGAACACTAGCAGGGACTACAGGCTCTAAAACATTGAAAAAAAAAAAAAAAAAATTGGAGAGAGAGAGCCAGAATTTGTGCCAAAGAATATATGCTGATATATTAGTTTTGAAAGTAATCTGTATTTGGATAAACCTTTTCAATGGTAGATACTGTAAGATCAGGTTTCCCTCTGCTGTCTACCCTGTGTGATGCTTGTAGATAACTCCCCCACCCCCTTGCACCCCCCCCCCCCCCCCCCCCCCCCCAGCTCCCACCCTGTCGCTTATACAAAAATATTGAAGATGTTGTGTAGAAAATATGTTCGTTTAAAGTTGAAAAGTACACCAATAGCAGTTTTTAGGGTAAACAGGTCTGCGAGTGGTTCCAGATCTGTGCACAGAGACATTTGGGATGGGATTAGAGTTCAGTAATATCAGGAAAGGTGCACCTTGGTTCTGGACCTAGCTAATTAAAGTGACATGCGATGGCCAGTTTTCAGATCAGGTTAGAGTGACAGGTTTTTCTTCTCCATGCTGCATACAATAGGAGGTCAACAACTATTGAAGGGGGCCGGAAGAGCTCAGTTGGTAGAGCACCGGACTTGTGATCCTGGGGTTGCAGGTTCAAATTTTGGTACAGGGGGATTTTTTCTCTCGGAGTTAACATTGATTCTGACTCCATTCCCCATGCAGTCCTTCGAATGAGGCTATAAACCGAGGTTCTGAGTGTGAATGCTCGCATAACATCTTGCACACATGTAAATCTCATCACCAACTTACAGAGGAGAAGGCCAGTTTGGCCATTGGTATGGATGACACATTACACATAACATGTACCTTCCCTGAAGATGAAGTATGGCTGCCTTAATGGCGAGATAAAAAACGGTCATACACACAAAACTCCACTGCCTGTCTATACAAGCAGTGTCTGGAGGAGTATCAGCCTGTGTAGGCACAAAGAAAGTAAAGAAAGAAAAAACAACAGTGAAATTTCCCACTAAAAGGTTCAAGTTGTTGGCCACTAGCAGCTGATTCTGATCTTGAAGAAATGTGAATTATCTTTTCAAAGAAGTGTTCAGATTTCAGTTGAAAAAAAGAAAGAAGAAAAAAAAAGCTTCAAAAGACACCAGTTTTCCGGAAAATCCACCAGGGGCACACGTTCATCGACAGCAAAATTCCGGGTGCACAAAAATGACTGCGTGTTGCAGTCCACCTACTTGTAAACCCAAGTAGCCATTTATGTGTATTAGGGATATACAATCATGAAAGAAACGCAGCCTTGACTCACCTGAGGTGCAAAGATGTCTATCCAACAGTACACAGTTAACAGACACAGAATGAGCGCAAACATTTTTTTTCTTCTTTTTTTTTTTTTTTTGTCAATGTGCCCTCCATATTTCACACAAACACATGTGTCCACGGGTTTCACATGCTCACAAGATCGCCCTGTATAGTGAACTCTTCACTGGCCTTTGCGACAGAGGGGAACCAAAGAAGTGGTAAAAAGACTATTTAAAAAAAAAAAAAAAAAAACCCGATGCCTGTCATATGGACCACCGCCAGTGGTCCTCCCTAGCTGCAGATCACAGGACCTGGCATCACACTGTTATTAAAACTGTCTCCTCCTTTGAAAACGCCAACAGAGCCATCCTTGAAGACAAACGGCGCAAAGAGGAAGAACCGTGATGCTGCAACATCAAACCCTGATCAGACCTTTACCTGCAGCCGCTGTGGCCAGGCTTGCCTATCCTGCGCTGGCCTTGTCAGCTGTAAGGGCACCTGCCTATCCTGCACTGGCCTCGTCAGCCATGAGGGCACTTGCCTATCCTGCACTGGCCTTGTCATCCGTGAGGGCACCTGCCTATCCTGCACTGGTCTTGTCATCCATGAGGGCACCTGCAGTCAGTGTGGGCCACTTCTTCCATAATCTTCACCTGCAAAGCCAAGCCTATATGTACCTTCTCACATACATGGTGGTGCATATATCTGTTTTATTTATTTACCGATGTTTGTTGTTGTTGTTTGGTTTATTTTGAATTTGTTTTTTTGTTTGTGCATGTGTACAAGTGTATTTTGGTTTTGTTTCTTGTTTGTGTATGTGTTTGTCGGTTGGTTTGGTTGTCCCCCACCCCACCCCACCCTTCCCTCCAAGAAGGAATTCTTCTGATGCATTAAGGAGTTTCACATGCAGAGAACACAGATAAAAATGTGCGCATGTGCTGGGATTGGTTCCCCCCCACACCCACACCCCCAACCACCACCGTACCCCTGGACGACAGCAGAAAACGATGGCCTGCTGCTTTGCTCCCTGTCATCATTTGGATGAATAATGCTTCTCCTCTTTCTCTGCATCGCCTAGAAGAAAAAAAACTCTAACAAATCCACAGGGCCTCCTAGACTGTCAGATCAGCTGTTGCCCACCTCTGTTATATGCTTGGGGAAATAAAAATAAGATGGCCATTTCTTAACTACCATTTATGCTGTATCAGTATGTTGTTGAAAAATGAAAAGATTAAATGTCTCTCCCATGTATCAGAGTGATAGGTATATTTGGTTAAGCCAGCAAATTATATTTTGTTTTGTCGCGATTTTGTTTTCTCTGTGTCTTTTGGGTGCCGTTCAAGGAAGGGGGTGGGGGGTCTTTTTCTATCCTTGATGCATATTGTACATGGATTGGTGTAGAAGATATATGGTTTTGTTTTCTTTTTCTCCCTTATCCAGATGCATAAAAAAAATGTGTGCAGGTGCGCATGCGTGTGTGTGTGTGTGTGTGTGTATGTGAGTGAGTACACTTTTTACTATAGTTTGTACAGTATTTTTTTGAAATCATCAATGAAACCGTAATAATACAGCTGAATCGTTGATTCATTCCATTTTGTGTAATGAGTAGCTTGTGTTTTTGAATATGTAACACATGTTGCTTCTCAGAGACATACTACCAGTTGACTCTGTACTGAAGGTAACATGTCTGAGTGGGCTTTACGTTGTGGTTTAATGCGCTGCTCTTGGACTCCCACCCATGCCATTTTCATCAATCCCTCCCACTTCCATGCCCACCAAGACGGTGTTTCCTGGTTCCCTAGCCTAAAGAATTGTTGGTAGTTTTCATTGTACAGACAAGTGGAGGAACTGGTGTGATTTGAGAATGACTTATTAGTTTTAGCTTCCTTTGTTGTGTTAGTTGACCGTGATTGTATTAAGTACAGCAATACCATGTTTAGTGTGTGTGTGTGTGTGTGTGTGTGTGTGTGTGTGTGTGTGCTGGTGTGTGTAATGTATACATTGAAAAGGCAGTCTCGCTTCCAGTGCTGTCGGTAACAGCTGTGAGTGATTAGAAAGACGTGTGGAAATAAAAGAGATGGTTTTTCATGCAATGTTTGTCTGAAAATTACTAATAGATTATCTGTGGCTTAAACGAGGTCAAGTGTTCCAAAGCATAGTGCCTCCTTTCAAAACGCGCTTGAAGAATCTCCTGATAAAGTGGTGATGTGGTTGGTGAATAAAGCATGACAGACCTCTCATAGACACGTGTGAAGCTGCCCAACGTGTCATCAGCCAGTGACCGGTGTGACCTTGTGATGGCGTCTCTGTTTCTCTGTACGGAGGACGGAGAAGTGTAGGCCTGTGTGGAATGAGCTGATGGTGGACGCTGTGTGGTCAGCCCTGATCATGACTGGTCAGTGTCCATGTTATCATGACAGGTCATGTGTGGTCAGCCCTGATCATGACTGGTCAGTGTCCATGTTAACATCACAGGTCTGGCACTGGAGCTGTTCATTTTTTTTGTTTGTTTTGTTCTTTTTCTCCTTTTTTTGCCTTCCCAGTCTCAGCCTCTTAAAGGTTTGTTTTCCCTGCACAAGTTTGAATCCTCTTGCCTAAACAAAGTGTGTGTGTGTGTGTGTGTGTGTGTGTGTGTGTGTGTGTGTGAGTGAGTGAGTGAGTGAGTGTGTGTGTGTGTGTGTGTGTGTGTGTGAGATAGTGCGTGAGTGTGTGTGTGTGTGTGTGTGTGTGTGTGTGTGTGTGTGTGTGTGTGCCCAAATTACTGTCACATCCAGTATTGAGAGACTGCCACACAGGGACTTATCTTCCTGGGATACCAGAGAATGGCCAACTCAAGGTTGTGCAAGTATTTGTACAGAATGTATTGCCACAGCATCATGTACATAGATGTACATTTAGCTGTGAACTTCAGACTGTCTGAACTTCACTTAAGAGCAGAACAAATAGAGCAGGCGGTTAGTTTTTGGTTTGGTTTGGTTCGTTATTTCCTCCAATCAGTCGTTTTCAGATCTTCTCTCAAAGAATCAATCTTTCTGTTGTCACGTTTTGTTCAGCCGCTTTTTTTTTTTTTTTTAATTCTAAAGACGTTTTGAAATTGCAATCATCTTTTGATTTCCATTGAGCTGAATACATTCTGAACCATGTGATTGATACATTTTTGAGTATATGGTGTCATAAACATTTTTCAAACATTGAAGAAGTTATGGGTTGAAGTCGTCTTTCATCTGATATACGTACATTTCTGAGTTGGAAATGTAAGAACTTTCCAAACTGTTGTGTCACCATCACACATGCACACACACACACACACATATATACACACACACACATGTATTTTATCACACACACTTACATGTATTTTATCACACACACACACACACACACACACAGTATGTGTGTGTATGTGTGTGTAGTACTGCTCAAAGCTGCTAAAATCTCTATAACAGGAAAAAAAAAGCTAATGCAAAGTAATAAAAAGTTAGGTTTCAAAATGTGCGATTATAATCAATCTCAGAAAAGAAAGATTCTCCTAAAATGATTTCATGACAGTCTGACAAGAATGGCATGACTTCTGTGCAGACTTATTGATAGGTTACTTGCCAGTGATGTTTATCTCATTTTTCGTAAAGTGATGCTTAGCATGGAAGTGGTATAGGGCTCTTTTATCTTCTGTGTGTGTGTGTGTGTGTGTGTGTGTGTGTGTGTGTGTGTGCGTCTATCTGTGTGTGTGCGTGCGTGCATGTTTATATGTGGTGAACATGTAAATAGTGGGCATGTCTATGCATGAATAAGTTTTTGGAAAATAGAAATAAACTTATGAAAGTGCTGATTTAGAATGGTTTTTTTTTCCTTCAGACAGAAAATGATTATCCATGTATTATACTTGTAAAGGGAGTCGATGCAGGGCAAAGGGAGAGAAAGCATTTGTCTTGGAGCAGTGTGTGAAACAAAACAGCATTTTTTTGGATAGCTTTGCACAGATATATTATTTGTGCAAGCTTTTTCTAAGGTACATTAATGATATGTACTTAAATACATAAGATCTTTTTACATCTTTTTTTTGTAGTTGTTGTTGCTGCATAGAAAGTATAGAATGTGCATAATAGCTGTACTTCTGCGTACGTCTGATGTTTTGTTATTGTTGTAGACTAACGAAAATGTCATGTGTATATGCTCAGTACTGGCAGAGGATGTGTCGGGGAGTTCTTTCCGTTGTAAATTATATCCCCATCTTCAGAGATTCTGCACTTGTAATCTCCTCTTTTTGATCACTCTCTTAGACTCCCCCCCCCCCCCTTTTTTTTTCTTTCGTGGTTTTTTTTTTTTTTTTTTTATTAAATTCTTTCTTGACTATCACCCACTGTTTTTTTCTGTCCTTGTAGGATGTGTGTGTGTGTGTGTGTTTCTTTTTACCTGTCTTGGGTCTAAAAAATCTCTCTCTCTCTCTCTCTCTCTCTCTCTCTCTCTCACTCTCTTTCTCTCTCTCACTCTCTCTCTTTCTCTCTCTCTCTCTCTCTCTCTCTTGCTGTACAATTACAACATGTGAGCAGACACTAGCTGTACGGTCTGATGCCTGTACAGTTTGTTTATGGAGGTTTTTTTTTTTTTTTTCGTTGTTGTTTTACTGAACTGTTTTGTTTTTTTCCTACACTAATTTGTTTTCTAAAACTGTAGATGAAAAATCAAGCAGAATGGTTGGCTGAAAAATCAAGCAGAATGGTTGCTGAAAAATCAAGCAGAATGGTTGGCACCCTCAGCCTGGCGGATGTCGGTGTACAAGTTCGTTGTATGATGACTGTGTTTGTACATACTGTGTTGACAGCAGTGTCTGTATGGTTCGTTTCCCTTCAGGGCAGAACCTGTTTTGTCTGGCTGTGCTCACAGGCCCTGAAGTTCAGGACCTTGTAGAGTCGACCGAGCTCAAACAAGCCTACATGTAAACATGCTCAAGTCATTGGTTTTTTTCTTCTTCTTCCTGTATTAGCAGTCTGTTTATCTCAGGATTCTCATTCCTGTGGAGCAGAAATGGGGCTTACTTCATAGGCTTATAAAAACTTTTTATGCATTGAACTTACCAGATGTTTTCTTCTTTTTGTAGTCTGTACTTTCCCTTGGACTGGTATGGTATCTTTTTTCTTGTTTAATTGGGTTTTTTTTTTTTTTTCTCCATCGTATGCAGTTTCTTAACCTGTAATGATTTTTCTTTTTGTTCATTTACGCCTTCTGTTTGTCTTCTTTCTTGTATTTTTTTTGTGTTGCATACATTTTGGCTGTCTTGTTTTTGTTTTGATTTGAACACGTCTGTTATCATTGTCTGCAGTACTGTTATTATAATTATTATCATACATATACTATTGCTGTTATCAGTTCTGATAATCTATCTATATATTTGTTGTGTAAGCAATTAAATGTATCTTTCCAAGGGTGGATGGGGAGGGGGGTGGGGTTTCTTTGAAAATTACTGTAAAAATTATTACTGATGAGAAGGAAGTACTGGATAGGGTGTGTGTGTGTGTGCATGCATGTGTGTTAGTGTGTGTGTTAATGTGTGTGTGTGTGTGTGTGTGTGTTTTAATATGGAACAGTGTTTTAACAGAGGCTCATCTGATTCAGACTGTGTATGGCACTAATAATAATAACAATGGTAATGATCTCTCCTTGTCTGTTGCATTCCTTTCCCAGAATGGATAGATAGACGAGTAGATTGTGTGTCTTCAACGAGGCGCAAGTGCATATGACTCTGTGGTTATGCATGTGTGTGTGCATGTGTGTGTGTGTGTGTGTGTGTGTGTGTGTGTGTGTGTGTGTGTGTTTGAATAACACACAATGGTAACCAATCAGATTTTCTTGACCTACTGCATTAGGTCGATTGTCAGCGCTATGCATGATGCAAAGGGCGTCTTTCATTTTTTTGTTCCATTTACGAACACCATCTGAGATCAGGCAGTGGATTACACTTCTTCTGTATACTTGCAGATATGAAATGCTTGTAGGTATGACGTGACAGGCTCAACCCGTTGAAAGTTTATTCAAAACAGATTCCTCAGAAATTACTGCAACATAGATATTATTTCATGACGTTCATAAGAGCTTAGTTGGAGTTGTGATTAGATTAGAACAGGATGGATACGACATGTAAAAACATCCAAGTAAAGGGGACAAAAACATCACATACCATTGTGATTGGTAAAGAAATGTGGCTGTTTGTCCTTGAGATAGGTTTATATATTGCGTGTATCCCGTGGCGTCTCTGGCTCCAATATCTTGCACAGCACATATCTGCTGGTTTGTAGTAGCGATATACTTGTTTTTTTTTTTGTTTTTTTTCAGAGCTTGTACATGATTATGTGAATGTTTCTATATTGCAGTCTTTCACCAATGATTTTCAAAATAAAACATACATGGTTGTAGAAGCTTAGATTGTCGTGTGGTTGTTCAGCTGCCAGTGTTTCGTGATTTCTGTACATCTTTTCATGCTCTGTGTATTTCTGTAAGTAATCCCATGCACATTGTACAAGTTTTAAACCAACAGGCTAGAGTTTTGGGGAATCTACGCGTGTTTGAATTTTTGTTTTCAGTGTGTTCCACAAGAAAACAACAAGCAAATGACTTTGGCCTTTATTTTCGCAGCATCACACTATCACCTGTTGTAGAAAACCCAGAGTCTGTAGTAGGAGGGATAGGGTGTCAGCTGCAGCCAGTACACTTCATTTGGCCTTGAGTGAACCTGGCCGACACAGCCGTTTTGACTGGAGCTGGGAAACTTTACTTCCGTCACAAAGTTCACAGTATACAGAGCATCGATTGTTGTGCTGAGGCAAGTCGAATATTTGCAAATCAAAAGGAGAAAAACACCATTGTTTTCAAAACGGCCCAACTGGTATGGTGTCCTTCCTAATGTGTCAATGTTTATGAGTCTGTGAACAGTGGTAATTAAAATTATGACAAGACCAAAAATTGAGGTTAAAAGTGTTCTGACTGTGGTAGCGGAGATTGAGGATTGTCCCACGTCTATATGAAGCAGCATCACAATAGATCGGAATACAGAGTGTGTTGTGATTGGCCATTAATACTGATCTTAGGACAACCAAGGCTTCTTTAGCAGACAACACATCACTCTATAGATCTGTGGTAACAGTGTTTCTGCCCATTCATCGTTTTCTTCTTTTGTGAAGTCATTTATGGAAGGAAGGGTCTCTATGTGTCATCTCCTGAACCAGGCGACCAAGAATGGCTCAGCAGGTATACTGAAATTAAGCAAAACAAGCAGTTTTCAATTTCGCAGGCAACAAGTTGATGTTTCAGAATCAGCAGTAAATTTCCTCAATGCACGTCAACCTACAGTGGTCTTGAATATTTGGATGAGCAGAGGACCCTGCTTATCCCCCCTACTTCAGTCCCTGATAAAAATGTACATCGCACACCAGAAGTCAAGCACAAATATCCAGACTACCCTCAACAAGATCATGAACAATACATAGATAAATAGTTGAGAGGTTTAAGTTCCATGAAATTATGCCAGATGTTCTGCGTAGCTTTGTTAATTGTGCAGAATTGATTCATGATTATTGTTTTAATTCTTTAAAACCTGCATTAGTTGATATCACAGAGCAATACCAATGCTATTATCACAGATCACACTACGAGTCACTTAAGACCAAGAAGAATATTCCAAATGCTGCAAAGATTCACCAAGAAATTTCAAACAGCTGTTATCACACTTAAAAATATATGTTTTAGCCAGTATTTCATATGTATATGTTTTTAATGATTCATCCATTTCATATTCATAGGTGTTAATGATTCACGCATTTCATATTCATAGGTGTTTAATGATTCACGCATTTCATAGGTGTTTAATGATTCATGCATTTCATATTCATACGCATTTAATGATTCTAGCAGAAAAATCATTTTGTAGGCAGTCACGCTCATTTGAAAAGTCTTGATCACTGAAAGTATATCACATATTCATATGACCTGACAAAAATTCGTATTATATCATTATTGCAAGCAATGCAAGCATGAAATACTCGCTGACCCAGATGGCACAATTGTCTTGAACTCTGCATTAACATTACAATCATTCCAATCATGATACTGTACCCAAAACTCAACAACAAACAGGTGAATCTGAATACAGTAAACACACTTCTTGACAAAAAAAGTTAACAATGTATTAGATAGGCACACCCAGTAATAATAATAAAAAAAAAAAAAAGCATACAATAAAGTATCACATATTGCTGCCTTATATAGTGAGATACCTTAACAAGACATGTATCACCGCTGTTGGTTCAACATCAACATCAGTACAAAAGATTATTTAAATGGGACAGACACACACACTGATGGATCAGACTAAAAATAATTAAAAGTGAATGCACTGTCAATACACGTATCACAAAGCCATATTCAAAGGCAGGTCTACACAACACTGATGGTCTGGGAACCCGTTTCCTTCATCCAACAGCACTATACAAATGCTGACACTAACGACAATTGCACGTACAATGATACGACATGAAAAGTATAGCTAAATGAATCTGTCAGCTACTTAACTCTTCAACAAACTGTCAAGTGCAAATCTAGTCAAAAGGAAGATAAAACACCACATCTTACAATATCCTCTTAGAATATGCAAAGCGTTCTTAAAACATGCAAAAGTGTTAAAAGCTTCTTCGACACATCCATCACTCGACTCCAATCGTTGTAACGCCACAAACATACACACAGGTCTAACAAACTGTCCTACAACCTGAACAATAAATACTATTCCACATATAGACTGCTGTCTCTATCAGACATCTAATCCAAAACAACCACAACACACAGATCAAAACACGCTGCAATGACCTCAAAACTACTTTAGAATCTAACGACCCGAAGACAGTCTATGACCGAAATGTCGACGATTTTTTTTTTTTTTTCCCCGATTGCAAAATCTTCACAGCATCATCAAAGATGGTTCTCCTCTGTGGACCAGAAGGTCAGCAGCCCAGTCCTCCTCTTTGTTCAAGAGTCATCGTCATCGATTACCGGTCTGATCTCAGCATCTTTGGGTTCCGTCATGTCGATGCGGATTCCCAGGAAGGTGGGAAACCTTGGCTTCCCGCTTTTGCTCAGCTCTTGGAACTTGTAGGTGATGATGGAGCCTTTCTTGGGCGGGTTCCTTCGGTCCTTGTCAGACATGCTGAAACAGAATGCACCACACGATCTGAGCTGGTTTTGTCTCCTCCATAGCAACGTGATGATTGGTCGATCTTCAAGTGATCACAACTTCTGCTCAGGATCGTCCTGGATTGCTTCTTGTTTTTGTCTTTTTTTTTTTTTTTTTTTTTAGAATCGGCTTGATGCAAGTAACTTAACGACCATGATAAATGAACATGTGGATAAATAGATCACATAGATCAACACATTTTAATGGAATGGAGAAGTACCTGCATCTTCCAAAAGGAGCTGCACCAGCTGTTCTTTGCCATTTTTTTCACATTCCGATTTTTTTCTTTTTTTGTGACTTAGAAATCCATATATTGTCTACAATAATACAAGGATGACAGATGGATATGCAAAACTCACACACACACACACACACACACACACACACACACACGCGAGCGCACACACACACACACACATACACACACACACACACACACACACACACACACGCGAGCGCACACACACACACACACACATGTACACACACACACACACACACACACGCGCATGCTTATAAACACACACACACATGAAATGAACACCAAAACAAGAAGCAAGGCATGAATTAAGTAATCATTAAAAAAAAAAAAAAAAAAAAAACCAGACTGTACCAAAGCGTACATGTTAGTAAGTGTATACAGACAAATGTATAGCAAACATATCGCTCTCACATGCACTACAAAAAAAGATCAATGCTTAAAGTCGTCGTTTTCAAAATTGACCCAAGGGTTTTTTTTCTTTCCCTCATCTAAAAAAAAAAATCAATCTTGAAGATCAGTGACTACCTTTTTCGTTGTTGTTATTTGTTTGTGTTTGTTTTAGTTTAATATTTTTTCGTACTTACACTCTCTCATTTTTACCTGCAAAGCAGAATTGGTTTCTCTCGCCACTTACCCTGATCCAACTGAGAACTCAATCCCACAAGCCATCCTGCATCGTAGAGCTCCGCACACAAACTGGTTCTTGCCTTTTCCTTTCTCATGACCAATCACAATCGCCTGCCAGTGAAAAAGGTATGATTGTATAGACACAGGCCGTGTGGGAGACAGTAACACATTGCAGATAGAAAACATAAAATGTAAAAACAGTGGGACATCTATCAAGATTTGTTTGTAATGTAAAATGTGTGTGTGTGTGTGTGTGTGTGTGTGTGTGTGTGTGTGTGTGTGTGTGTGTGTGTGTGTGTGTGTGTGTGTGTGTTTGTGCGGGTGCATGCATGTATATGTGTGAGTGTATGTGAGAATGTGTGTGTGTGTGTGTGTGTGTGTGTTTGTGCGCACGCATGCATGTATGTGTGTGTGTGTGTGTGTGTGTGTGTGTGTGTGTGTTGTGTGTGTGTGTGTGTGTGTGTGTGTGTGTGTGTGTGTGTGTGTGTGTGTGTGTGTGTGTGTGTGAGTGTGTGTGTGTGTGTGCGCACGCACGGGTGACTATGCATGTGAATATGTGTGTGATTACACACGTGCATGCGTCTTCTGTGTGTATACATGAATGCATATTCTAAATACTGATACCAGTCACAAGTCAGTCACTATGTTACACCTAGAGACATGCTGCTGTCTCCTGTTGCTCTGCTTCCATGAATAATGCGATGTTGTTGTTGTTGTTGTTGTTGTTGTAATTGTTGTTTGTTGTTGTCGTACCCTGGGCTAAAAGATTCCAGGGCTCATATGAACAGCTGAAGTACTTGAACACTATGGTAAAAATGCATCAGCTGGGGATGAGAACATTACATGTGTGACCGTTTTTGATTACCCCACCACGTGAGCAGCCACACACTCCGACTTCGGGGGATTTTGGAGACTGATAATGTTATGCTAGGAGCTTGTCACAACTGAAGACAATCCCCGCATTACTATGCACAGCATAACAACATTGTGATGTAGCCTTGGTGATCTAGCCTATGTCAACTGGCCTGACACAGCCTTAAGCCAAGGCGGAATGCGATAAATCATTTAATGATTTAATGTGACTGCTTCCATGAATGATGTGATAAATCATTTAATGATTTAATGGGAACATCTCCAAAACCCAGAACATATTTTCAGACAGATGTAGATCTGTAACATCCTGCACCTCCACGGGCACCCAGTCGCAGCCAACGTACCTCGGCATCGTAGAACTTCTTGATCTTCAGCAGAGTGTAGGAGCGACTGCGCTCATACTTGGACTTGGGTTTCCGAATCATGAGTCCCTCGCCGCCACGATCCAGGACATACTTTCAGCATGTCGTCCAGCTGTTTTCTTGCTGGTGCATTTGGTGTGCTCCACAAACACGCCATACTTGGGCCTGTGAGCAAGGTCAGGCGAAAAAAAAAAAAAAAGAAGAAGAAAAGATGAGAATCAGGCCAAAGACAGTTAAAATGATCATTTATAAAATGTTCAAACAACTGTCATTGACGTGATATCAAATTGTAATAAAAGTCTTTTTTTCCCTCTGGTCCGTACATATCAGATATAGCTGAAACATTTATTCATTTCTTTGAATGGTAAGAAATGGTTGAAACAGCAGGCTCATTATTTCACACATACACACACACACACACACACACACACACACACACACACACACACACACACACACACATTTGCAAAACACAAAACAGCGGCTTTGCTGTGTAAAGATAACTGATCTGCATATCCCAGAACACCCAGTCCAGCATCAATCCTGGCACTGTAGTGCCACTGAAGGTCAACAAAGGTCTTCTGGAGACAGACTGCAAGAAGTGCTCCGCAGACAACATGAAGCGCTGGACTGGGTCTCACACCTCTAGCATGTCGCTCAGGACAGGCGACAAGCCAGGCATGTGGCCACCCTGACTACACACATGTGTCTGTCAAGTCACCCCTCTGAACCACAAACTCAAAAGACGATGTCCTTAAAGATCAACATGGTACCCGTCCTTCGAATGTCACCAAACTTTCCACAAAGAAACGCACACACTACCAACGCCCTGTCTAGTGACACTACAAACTTTCCACAAAGAAAAACGCACACTACCAAACTTTCCACAAAGAAACGCCCTGTCACAGTGACACCAAACTTTCCACAAAGAAACGCACACTACCAACGCCCTGTCTAGTGACACCAAACTTTCCACAAAGAAACGCACACTACCAACGCCCTGTCTAGTGACACCAAACTTTCCACAAAGAAACGCACACTACCAACGGTCTGTCACAGTGACACCAAACTTTCCACTTTCCACAAAAACGCACACTACCAACGCCCTGTAGTGACACCAAATTTTCCACAAAGAAACGCACACTACCAACCAACGCCCTGTCTAGTGACACCAACTTACTACAAGAAAACGCACACTACCAACGGTCTGTCACAGTGACACACAAACTTTCTACAAAAAGAAACGCAAACTACCAACACCCTGTGACAGCGACTTACTTCTTTTTTCCTCAAAGTAATCCTTGATGGCCTGTATTCTCTCCTCAAACGGCTTAGCCTCCAGACTGGGGGTGTCAAAGACCTGCACATCAACCCCCACAACTGGTGAAACAAACGCATCTTCCTTACAGCCGTCCCAACAAAGCCTCTTTTCTTTCCTCAAGTCCCGCGTATACATGCAAATTTACACTGAAATGCTTTCAGAAGTACCAATCAGATGTTAAAATCAAAATCATCCAGTTGTCGCAAGCCACAGAGCGGTCCGCAAAATGTTGGCAAGCTGTGGTAAGCTGTGGCAAGCTGTGGCAAGCTGTGCCGGCAACGTGCTTGTGCAAA
>JADBJO010002039.1:45000-67500 GCA_016801955.1 Conus betulinus
GGGAGAAAGGGGGGTAAATACAGCATGGACACAGACAAAAATGTCTGTATGGATATATATATATATGTATGGATGGACGCGTGGATGATTTATCTGTATGGATGATGTATATCCATGTACACCTGTACATGTATATATATATATATATTTGGAAATCTGTTTATCTTGTCTGTTGTGGTTTTTAAACTCTCTGTTATATATATATATATATATATATATCTTGCAAAACACAAAAATTGGCTCTCTCCTCTATCTTCTCCCCCATTCCCTCCTCTCTCTCTCTCTCTCTCTCTCTCTCTCTTGATTTACTGAAAAAAGTGTTGGACGTACGAGCAGGAATACACGTCTCCATCTCTCTGGAGTACGTAACCAGTGTTGAATTCTACCCTGTCATCCTCATTCAGTTCACGCAGCGGTTCGCTTTCCTGGCCTCGCTTCTTCTTGGGTTCTTCCATGTCCACATCTGCATGAACACAGGAAAAGAAACAGGGTAAGAGCAACAAAGACCGACCTAAAAATTCTCCCTCCACAAAAACACAATAAGAGCAACAAAGAACTCCTCTCTGTGTATGACTAAAACTCTATTCACACCTACCCACACACACACTCAAACACACATACACAAACTTATGCTCTCTCTTGTGCACACACACACACACACACACACACACACACACACACACACACACACACACACAATACCACACACACACACACACACACACACACACTCAAACACACATACACACAACAACTCTCTCTCTCTCTCTCTCTTGTTCACACACACACACACACACACACACACACACACACACACACACACACACACACACACACACACACACACTCTCTCTCTCTCTCTCTCTCTCTCTCTCTCTCTCTCTCTCTCTCTCTCACACACACACACACACACACACACACACACACACACACACACACACACACACACACACACACACACACACACACACACACACACACACACACACACACACACACACACACACACACACACACACAAAGACTGGGTCTGACCTTCATCATCATCCTCCTTTTCACCCGGATGTAAAAACTCGGCCAGGTGTGCCTTCTCTTTGCGGTAACACTTGCTCCAGTACTTGCACTTTTCCTTCCTGACCTTGAACTTCTTGATGTTCTTGGTCTTCTTGACGGACGGGGCCTTTGATGGGCCCGCCTTCGTCACCACGGCGCCATTCTCCGTCTTCCGCTTCTTTAAGCAGAGGACCTAGTTGGGAATGAAATAAAACAAAATGGAACTTCTATTTTGTCTGCTTTTGGTGTCTGTTATCATAATTTCATATAATGAACTAAATCACTAACACAATTTTCGAAGGGGTTTAGGTGTGGACATATGCACGAACTATACTGGAGACTGTTGAGACACATATATATAGCATATACACAGACTGTACTGTAGAGTGTTGACACACTCATACACAGAGCCTACTGTAGACTGCTGACAAGAACACAAAGCAAATACACAGACTATACTAGAGAATGTTCACACACATACACACGAACACATACACACACTCTTCAAGAGAATGTTCACTCACACACACACACACACACACACACACACACACACACACACAGAGAGCACATAGACAGATTATACTATAGACTATTGACACACAAACTGAACATACACAAACTATACTAAAACTGTTCACACACACACACACACACACACACACACACACACACACACACACACACACACACACACACACACAAAATATTGATCATTGATCAGTAAAAAAAAAAAAAAAAGACCTGAATAAAAGAGTAATAAACAAATGAACATAAGAACTGTAGAGAAACAGCCTAACCACAGTGCCTGTTCATGCAGGCACCCATGCTCTTCCTTGCAACACTATACGCATAAATGCTTTGATCATTATCTCCCCTATAGAAACTCTTAAGAGGTATGAGACAGTTGAAGCAACTGTCTTGTACTGCAGCAAGACTATTTCACAATATTTTGGGGTTTTCTTCTGGAATGGTCCCAAGAGATCAGGCTGTCTGCCATTAGTAATCAACATGTCTTTTTCTTCAGCGTTGCGCAAAGTCGCCACACACAGCTTAAGAGGCCAGTTAATCAATCAGTCAATCAGTTTCTCAACTGACTAATCAATCAGCTTATTCATCAGTCAACAAACCCGTCATTCAGTCAATCAGTTCTTTGTTCAGTCATCCTTTCAATCATTTATTTTCTTACCTCCGCCAGAGCGGCTGACTCTTCTTCTGATTTCCGTTTCTGAAGTCGTGTTTTCCATGGATCATCTCCCTCTCCATCCACTGAGCTGATGGCGTGGACCAAGCGCTGTAAGAAGAAACCAGGACCATGTGTTGTTTACAGTAAACCTGGACTGTGTGTTGTTTACAGTAGACCAGGACTATGTGTTGTGTACAGTAAACCAGGACTGTGTGTTGTTAACAGTAGACCAGGACTATGTGTTGCTTACAGTAAACCAGGACTGTGTGTTGTTTACAGTAAACCTGGACTGTGTGTTGTTTACAGTAAACCATGACTATGTGTTGTGTACAGTAAACCAGGACTGTGTGTTGTTAACAGTAGACCAGGACTATGTGTTGCTTACAGTAAACCAGGACTGTGTGTTGTTTACAGTAAACCTGGACTGTGTGTTGTTTACAGTAAACCATGACTATGTGTTGTTTACAGTAAACCAGGACTATGTGTTGTTTACAGTAAACCAGGACTATGTGTTGTTTACAGTCTATTTCTATATCAGGCCATGACTGTCCACACCAGTAACATGGTCTTCATCAACAAACAAACAGAGATCAAAAAAACCTTCTGCCTGAGGGATGGACAAACATGGCTGGATGATGTATAATACTTGAGCAGATTTCGAAAAAGAAAAGGCTTGTGTTGATTTTTTTTCTTCTGTCGATGTTATCATCATGAATAAGAGTACAAAGAAGACAGTTGGAGTGAACTGTTCAACTTCATGTGTTTTATCAATATGCAGGGAACAGTGTTCTCAATTTTCAAACAGAACTGAATACAAATAGTGATAGTCTACATGTGTGGAGAAAGAGAGACAGACAGACAGACAGGCAGAGAGAGAGAGAGAGAGAGAGAGAGAGTGCATGTTTGCATGTGTGCGTGTGTAAAACAGCATTAGCTTCATTTCACACATCTGAATCATACAGTGACAGAATGTGTATGTTTATGTATGTGTACATGTGAAAGTAGCTGTTCACCTGTGTGAGGTGGTTTTCCTTCCTTTTCTTCTTAATCACTACGAATACATTTTATAAAAATATGCAAAAAGCAGTAACGGCAAAACTTACAGGTTTTGTAGTGGGGTTTTCTTTCTTTACTTCCTTTTTTATATCATCTGTAATAGACAGATAAAAGTTTAAATGGATTTTTTTAATACATTTTTTTTTTTCACAATGACACTAAGACATTTGAGGGTCTACAACATCTGAGCATCTGCATCTGAGAAACCTGTCCATCCACACACACACACACACACACACAGATCTTTCATTCCTGTTTCCTTCTCTACGTCCATGGTGATAAAAAGTCATGTCAAAAAGAAATTTTAGTAGGTGCAACAAATGCACACAAAAAAGGCATTTCACACACACACACACACACACACACACACACACGTGCGCACAGGCTCGCACACACACAATGACATACTCGGTTTCTATCCACATATCATTCAATCCTCCCTCCAATTCTTTCTTTTTTTTTCTTAATTGTCTTGTGTTATTTGAGTAAAACATACATTTACAGACCATCACACAGTTCTTTGATTTTCAATCTGAATGTCATCCTACACAATGAATGGATCATAGCAGTAACGGTTGTAGGGAGTATCGTGGGCTGCAACAGGATTTTGTCCATGCTGTTCACTTGCAAAATCTGCACAATGGCTCTCTTTACTTTTACGTCATCTTCTGAAACTTTGCGTAACATTTTCCTATATTTTTCTATCATGCTGCATCCCAAGAAGCAAGTCATTTACTGAAAAAGAATTTGTGTTAATTCAAGAAACAAAATAACCCCTTTCATTTTTTTTTTTCTTTTTTTTTTTTATATATATTTTCACTAATGGCTTACTAAAATGGGGGGAAAAAAGACCTAAGATCTATAGTTCTGGATAAATGTTAAAAGATATAAAAATAAGTAAAATATAAACACAAGACGTCCACCTGCAAAGAGCAAAAATAGTGTTTATTTCTTTGCTTGAGTATGTTTTCCCACATGTTTTCTATAGACATAGAAAAAGGGACCGATATGACCTCATTTCACACCTTTGATCTATATGTTTACTACAGACACAAAATAAATATGTTAGTATCACGTCATTTTATACCTTTTACCCATATGATTATGTTTGCTAGACTGACAGAAGATTCAGGCAAGGTCATTTCACATACCCATTTCCGTGTCTGTGTCTCCATCATCATCATCACCAGGATGAGAATATTCGTCCAGATGAGAGCCTTGTTTTTACGATAACATTTGCTGCCATATCTGCACTTTGCCTTCGCTTTTGCTGCTGCTGCTGCGGCCATTGCGCTGCTTTTCGTTTCTTTCTGTGGTCTGCTGATGACACCAATTTGTTCACATGTCTCTCAGTAACAACTTTTCTTTTCTGTGTGTATAGGTTCAGTAATGTAAGAGGGCATGAGGGATGAGTAAGATGATTTTATATTTGTTATGGTGCACATAGATCAAATTTACACATTTTGTGGCCATATGCTGATTGTTATCAATATCATTTTTTTACTATATATGCATATACAGTGAAAGAAGGAGCCACACAGGAGAGACAGACAGACAGAGAAAAGAGACACAAACATGATAAATAATGAACAGGATGGATGGTTGGGGAGGGACGGGGGATGGGGAGGGGGGTAGTGGTAGAAGGAAGGTGGGATCTACATGTGTTATGCATGTGTGTATATGCAAGCAAGCATGTGTGTGTTTGTGTCCAAGTGTGTGTGTGTGTGATTTACAGTCCACTGCAAACATACTATGTGTGTTTCAGTTGTGAGTGTGTACGTGTGCTTGGACATGTGTGTGTGTGTGTGTGTGTGTGTGTGTGTGTGTGTGTGTGTGTGTGTGTGTGTGTGTGTGCGCGCGCACGCGCAAGTCTGTGCATGCATTTATACAAATGGGCTATGATAAGGGTCCAATCTATTGACTGCCTAGCTATTATGTATTCCACATTTACTTCGGAAGAGAAGATAATCTACTGATGGAAAGAAACACCGCGAGTAATTCAGCTTCCTTCCATCAATAAATTATCTTCTCATACGGACGTCAAAGTAGTTAAAGCCAGCTGTGGATTATCAAATGATAAGTGTTACATATGGCTCCAATGACCATGCAGCCAAACATACTCTAGTAAGCCTGCTAATGAAATATCAAAATAATATAAGTAGTATTCTGGTTCGAAGTAGGCGTGGTTGGTTTTCGCACAGCTAAGACAAAGCCAGTGCTATGAGCTGATCTGCATGTTGATCATGAACAAAGGTATATATATGCTCACATCGAGTATTCGGTCTCCCGTCTGCATCAAGATCAGTCAGGTTCTGGAATGTGCAAGCGCTTTATAGTCTAACCGGGTTACAAAAATAAACTGCGGATTGTGACTTGGAGGACAAGTGGGGACTTGTGGCAACAGAAGACGACTAAATTTAGCTCATGACGAACTTCCGGTTTGAACCATGCATCTTCGGCATTTCACTTTAACTACTCTAACTGCCCTCAAAAAGAACTCCAATAGTTTTAGTAAATATCATGTGCAGTGGTATGTTGTACTTCAAGCTCAAAAAAAATATTTGGTAAGCCTATGTATTTGAAGAAATTAGAATTTTAGTGAACAGATTGGTTTACCCGTTGCTAAAATAGACGTATCCGCGAAGCCACATCTCCTCACGACAGCTACCAACAGAGAAACGGCGGCTGCCTCATCACGTCCCCCCAACGACCCCAGCGGTCAGGGGAATGACTGACTGACTGATCCGCGAAGCATGAGCTTGCCTCAGCCACTTCTCTGGCCTCAGCTTTGGTTTCTGTTAACATTGCTTTCTTCGGTGTCCCCTACTTTCGATGCGCGTTCGCATTTAAACACATAGATCTACGCTAAACTTTTAATCGCTGTTAAAGATACAAGGGAATTTCATCAGAAAACAGCAGACGACATGCACACACATGCTTGTATTTCAACCAAAGCTTTAATTTGGTACGCATGTTTTTCTACAGATTTTTAAAGTATTTTGGCCCTTGTTCTCTTTCCATGATAAGTTATGTCTTGGGACCCCTGTTGTGTTCCTGAACCGATTGTTAATTTGAAGATAATGGCGGTGGTGGGGGGGGAAGGGGGGGGGGGGGGGGGTTGGGACGGGGTAACTTCTATCCGTACTATGGACTGGTCAAAGAAGGCACTGTGACCCTTGTTTCTATCTTTGGTATGGCTGAAGGGAGGTAATTGTTCCTATCATTGTGGGCAGACGGCAGCTGACGGGCCCTCATTTCCTATTTTTCTCTGAGTAAGTGGAGAAGCTGGCTGACCCTCATTCCTATTCTTTTCATGGACAGGTACCGGGAACCTGGATGAAATTCATTCCTTTCCTTATCATGGATGAGAGGGATGACAATATTCTATCATCATTCATCCATCTACATGGATGGGTGGAAAGAACTAGCCATCACTCAATCAACCTACATCATCATCTTTTTTTTTTTATCATGGGTTTTAAGTTTTTTATACTTGCATTTTTTTTTTTGTATGATGGAATGGAGCAAAAAGATTTTTTTTTTTAAAAACCATATTCATTGTATCCTCTTGAGGAAAAAAAATTGTTCTAGGTGGAATAAGATCAAGCTGCTTAAATCAATATATGCAGGTAAAGATATGAATCTTAATTTGAGGTCAAAGAGCTGAAGACAGTTGATTTTGTAAGTTTATTCCATTTACCCAAACTGAATTTTGACTGGGGATATGACCACATCTTCTCTTAGTCCCAGGCATATAGCATACGTTTGCATCATTCCAGTTGTAAGGAACTTTTTGTCCTTTGTTTAAAACTGCATGGAAATTAAACATTGATGCTAAGACAAAAGCATGAATGATTGTGTAAAGTGTACAAAACATGTTAAAGAGTATCTAATTCTGTAATCACCATGCACATAGACTGTATTCTGTGAAACGTAATTGTAAATGCTCACAGGGGATCACATTATGGTAATTCAGGTTCATTCAAACTGATTGTGAACATTGTATGGATTTTGTTCAAAAAAAAAAAAAAAAGGATTTGGTTATCAACAAACAGATGCAACATCTCTTCTTTTCGTTTATTACAGGAAACGGTACTAAAGTAACATTCTGATTAAAATCATAGTGAATATTCGCTATTCTGGCAAGGCATACATACACCTGGAAGAGATCTACACTAGGTGACCTTGTTGCATTCAGGTGAGTCTCCACTCCCACTAAAGGTGACATGGTGGATGGAGATACCTATCCTATGAAGTAGGGGTAGGGACCTAGCTGTATCTAACATTTCACTTACATCACCAGCATACTAACATGTTCAGATAGAGGCAGTTAACACAGCATTTTGAAATTACAGCAGTGGACCCTGTCTGTAACTACAAGCATAAATCCTTCACATGCACACACACACACACACACACACACACACATACAGAAAGAGAGGGGGGAGAGAAAGAGAGCAACAACCATCCCCCTCAAACCAAACAAAAAAAAAAGAAAGAAAAAGAAGAAGAAGAAGAAAGAGAAAAAAAAAGGGGGGAGAGGAAAAAAAAAAAGAAAAGAAAATCCCTTCATCTTTAAAACAGATTTTTGTAGGGAAGAAAATCAAAGAACATGTAAGGAATAACAAAAGCACATTTCAATGGAGGGTTTCTACTAACACTTGGTCAGATCTTGACCATGAAGCTTCATGATCTCAGAATCTGCAAATCCACAGCCAGCCTTTTTTTTTTTCCCTTTTGTTTTAATCTTTTAAACTCAACTAACTTGGTGAGGGATCACTTTTCTGGCTTTACTGAAGAAATCCTGTCTTGTTTTGATCAACCCTGGAAAGGACCGTCAACATTGCCATTCCTGTTCTGATTTTGTGACCATGATTGTCCCCCTCAGTAGTAGGTAGTGCCCTCATGCTTGGCCACGCAAGGGTCTCCACAACCATCTGTCCTCACTCATGCGTGACAGGGCAAAGTTGTCTGTTACAATGACATATATATCCAGCTGTTCTTCCACCTGCCTTTCAGGCATCCACCCCCTGCTTTACCTCACAGCTTGATCTTACACCGCCATGGTAGGACTTGACATAATAGCCAAGATTCCAGTGGTCTTTGATGACTGTTGCCAGTGTACCTGTTGACTTGCTGCCAGACAAATCACTTGCCTCATGTTCTTTCTTTCCTTTTTTTTTTTTTTCTTTTTTTTTTTTGACTGAGTACACATTCTTGAATACCTGGATGGTTCAGTCAAAATCTTTCTTTCTTTCCTTTCATTTTTTTGTTTTTGTTTTTGTTAAATCTTTTAAAATCCTGGCCGATGAGGATGCAGGTGACAAAAATGGCCCATTTCAATCTGAATCTGCATGACAGGGCTGTACTCTACATTTTATTGCATCGTGCATCCCAGAGTTAACCAGGTCTGAGAGATACAGACACCTGCAGTGTTAGTCAGAAAATTTGAGCAATATTATTGGGGATGTGTCCATTAAGTGGATGAAACTCAACTGTGTTATTCCAATATTCCAAACTGAGCCCATAGCAAACTCAACCATGGAAAGGAGCCTGGCGTGGCAGAAAGGTCTGACAAATAAATGGTTCGGATCTAACCGACAACCTCCCAGGCAGAAGTCTGAGACATTAATCACTTGCCACAGCAGCTGGAGTTCACCCACACTCTGCAAGCTGACAGCTGTCTATGTTGATGCAAGGGTGGGTATCATCAGTGATTTGGTTTCGTTTTCTCTGAGAATTGGATCACCTGGTTTTCCAGCTGAGAGGCTACTTAACATAGCAGTATGTCGCAGGCCAGTTGACTGTTGGTCATGGTAGTCAGTTGCAGGCAAGGTCTTGCTTTTCTCTGAGCTGACTTCCAGTGTGTACGCAGGTACTGCTGTTGGTGTTTCTATGGCTTTCTCTCAAGCTGATTTCCAGTGTTAACACAGGTACTACAGTAGATGTTTTTACTGCTTTTCTCTTTGTGACTTCCTGTGTGTACACATGTACTACTGTTGATCTTTTGCATCTTTCGTTTGCAGTGATTTTCGTTTTGACTTCCAGTGTTGACACAGGTACTACAGTTACTGTTGATCTTCTGCAGCTTTTCTCTTTGCTGACTTCCTGTATGTACACAGGTATTACAGTTGATGTTTCTACTGCTTTTCTCTTTGTTGACTTCCTGTATGTACACAGGTACTACTGTTGATCTTTCTACTGCTTTTTTTTTACGCCGACTCCCAGACTGTATATACGTGTACTACTTGATGTTTCTACTCCAGAACCAAGTTCCTGGATTTCTTTTTTTTTTTTTTTTTTTTTTTTTTTTTTTGCTGTCCCAACTTCTGCGCCACCTCAGAGGCAGTGCACCTACGCCGCTCATTCCGACACCCCGTCACAGCCACAGCCCGACCAGTCCCGCTGCAGCCCCCGGCACCGGCAATCCACAGGGAGCAGTGTCATGTCAAGTCGTCAAGAGGCAACCCACCGGAGGAGACACTGCACTGCTGCCGAGTCACTTCGGTGGTGTTCAGTGGCGCCTGTTCTGATCTAACATACGCAGGACACAACCTACTAAGCCCCCTACTGACGACAATAATTGCTTAGTCGCGGAGCCGGCGTGAGTGAGCTCTCCCTCCAGAGGACAGGCCACCACGTCCGTCCAACGACAGCCCCCATGGACTCGCCGATACCGGTGACCCCGACAGAACCAACCAAGGCCACAGACATGGAGAGGACATCAAAACTGAGGTCACCATGAGAGCAGGGCATGAAGGGCCACAGAATTTGAGACATTTTTTTTTTTAATGCTGATCGATGAGAATGAGGATGATTAAGATGATGATGATGCTACGGATTTCCATTTCGGTCTGAGACTACATGACAGGGCTGTACTCTATGCTCCTTTCATAATATATCCCGGCGTCAACCAGGCCCGAGAGATACAGGCACCTGCAGTGTTGGTCAGGAAATTTGAGCAACACTCTCAGAAACGCATCCATTAAGTGGATGAAACTCGACTGTGTGGTCCCAGTCTTCCCAACTGAGTCTGCAGCAAACTCAACTCTGGGTAGGAGCCGGTTGGGGCAGAAAAACCCACATGACTCTGATGGGATTCGAACCCACGACCTCCCACCGGGAGTCCGCGACGCTAACCACTTCGCCACGGCGGCTGGTTGGATTTCTGCTTTGCTGACTTCCAACAATCTGATTTCATGAGCAGCCAGTAAAATGCAGGTTGCACAGAGGCTTCTCTGAACTAGCTGTATGTGGTTGATGTGCAGAATCATTGGTTGTAGTCACCTGGCAAACACACATTGAATAACAATGGGTGAGAGAGGCAGCCTCGGCACTTCCACAGTTACTCAGGCGTCTCTGGCTTCTTCAGGAGAACTGCGCTATTTTCCATCTATACAGATGCTTCTATGACTTGGAAGATGAAAGTCGTCAGAGATGAAAGTCTTCATGATCTGCCCAAACCTTCTTCATGCGATGAAGATGTCACAGAGATCATAGTTGGTTGGTGTTCCTCTACTGGCAGTCTGATTAGGGAGTCTGTTCAGATCATGTACACCTACATCTTCTTCCCCCCTCCCCCCCCCTCACCTCCTACCTAAATCATAGCTGCCAAGACATTTTCTTTTGGCTTTGTTTAACAGGACCCCCAATATTACCTATCAGGATTGGTCAAAATGTTTCCTTCTTTGGAAAGGGGAATGCACGTAATTATTATGGTTTTGTTCAGTTGATTAAAAGTGGTAATTCCATTATTCTTTGTGTGAATGTGGGGTATACATATGGTGTATCAGTGTGTTATTAGAGTATGCATACATGTGTACATGGTGAGGATGGTAAATTTTGTGTGTGTGTGTGTGTGTGTGTGTGTGTGTGTGTGTGTGTGTAAGAGAGTGTGCTACAGTATATTTTAAATAACTGTGTTTACATTAACAACAGCAATAATGACTGAACTTGAACTGAAATGGACAAGTTTCAATTCTGCTGCATGCATTATTATACTGGTCTAAACAAGAGATTCGGATTTATCACATACTGATGATAATAAGAAAAAAAGAAAACTGGAGAGAAAATTGCAAACACACACATGTATGCACCTGTACACACAGATATGTGCACAAACACGTGCACCCATTCACACAAACTCCGAACAGAGTAACACACAGCTCACAAGCAGACATTCCCACCCCATTTCAAGCAAATCTCACTCAGAAGTAAACATATTAAAAACAAACATATGTAAGAATTCAAAAACAAAGCTTTTCCGTTCGTTTTAATCAAAGAAAAAAATGATTCAAACAAAACTGTTCTGTAAAGCAAGTAGTTAACCTTGGAATGTTGAAAATAAAACTACCACATTTATTAGTGAAAGACACAATTCAAACTCAAAATTTAAACTTGGGTACTAAATACTGAATTTAGGAATGACAACTTTGATATAACACAGAGAGAGAAAGACAGCAACCAAACTCACTTATCCATACCCGATTCACAACAATCATGTAGTATTCAGTACTACATCAAACCATTGCAAGATATACCAGATCCACGTTGTCATGATCAGCATGAAGATGAAAACCACATTACAACAACGTTCAGTGCATCAACACTAAAAATTGATCACACTGTGCTTTTCGTTCAAAGATAAGGAAGCACACATAGTATCTTCCTACATTTCTTACGCACACATCTGTTCACATCTACTTACACTGCGTAAAAAAAGACAATTAAAATATATCACATTACTGGGTACACACTGGACAGAAATACACAGTTTGATCTATTACATATGACATGACAGGGAACGTGTTGCATGGAGATGGGCACAATTCAAACTACTGCAACATTACTGGGTACGCATCGGTGCAGTGAAAGCGCACACAGTTCAACCTGTTACATATTACATTACTGCACATGCAATGTGTGGAAAAAAACAATTCAGACTACTACATATTTTACTCGTGTGAAAGCACCACGTGGAAACGGACACAATTCAAATTATCACATTTTACATCAGCTGGAACACATCATGGGGAAACACAGTTTTCAAATTATGACATTTTGCATTTGGTGGGAATGTTACTAAAGTGTACATCAGTTGGAACATGTCATGCGGAAAAAGACACAATTAAAAAAAAATCCCTCGTCATATGTCTGAGAATGCACTGTGTGGAGATTTACCCCATTCAAACTACAAAATATCGCATTACTGAGAATGTATTGTATAGAAATACCATTTGTAATGATGTATATCCCATTATTTGGAATGTAATGAGTGGAAATAGACACAAAACTACTTTGTTATATGACTAGGAACAAATTGAGTGGACATAGGGGCTTCATATGACCATACTTTATGTGACTGGAAGAAGAGAGATTCTTCTTCTTCTGCGTATGCAGGCTGATACCCCTGCGGACACTTCCTGTACAGACAGGCAAGTATTAATCCCATCTGCCCAACAAAGGGAGTGGAGTTTTGTGTGTATGACCGTTTTTTTATCCCGCCATTAAGGCAGCCAAACTCCAACTTCGGGGAAGAAGGTGCGTGCTATGTGTAACATGTCATCCATACCAACAGCCAAACTGGCCTTCTCTTCCGAAAGTTGGTGATGGGATTTTATGTATGTGCAAGATGTTATGCGTGTGTTCACATATGGAACCTCGGTTTATAGTCTCATTCGAAGGACTATATGGGAAATGGAGTCAGAACCAATGTTTACTCCGTGGGAAAAATTCCCTGTACCGAAACGGCTCGGCAGAGATTCGAACCCACAACCCCAAGATTACGAGTCCAGTGCTCTACCACTGAGCTATTCCGGCCCCTGGGAGAGAAATAATGTTGCCCAGCCAATCCCAGAGGGGGCCATATCAGAGCTATCAATGTGTTGGAAGTCACTCTAAAGTCATATGTAAAATTTTTTTAAAAAGACACACATCCACCACACAACTCATTAAAACACTCCTTGTAAAAAACACACCGAAAATATCATTAAAATCTTTCTTCCATAAAATCTGAGATCAGATGGAAAAATGTTGATTTCTTTCACAAATTCCAAAAATCACATCATCTCTGAACAAGGTTTTCATGGAACCTGCTGTAAAGTGTTTGTGTCTGACATCATGGAAAGTCTCAGCATTCTGAAAGAATGTGTTGCATCATGAGTGGTACATGACAGGAAATACACCATGGAGCTTCTTCACCTTCAAAAGATAAGAAAGGGTGAAAAAGGAGTGACCTGTGTGCAAACAGCACAAAACTGATTCTTCTTTACAGTCACCCCTGGTACATGGTCAAAACTCTTTCAGGTTTGGACGGATCTGTGAGAGTGTGATATCTGTCTACGAGTTCCATTTCTCTTGCCAGAGGTCTTGATAAGCTTGAGCTTTGGGTTTCAGATCAGTGTGAGGGATAGACAATCTACTCAACTCTTTCTTTATGGCACTCTTGGCAAGTTGATCAACCACCTCGTTGCCATGAATGCCCACATGACCAGGAACCCAAGCAAAGACTATGTTGTATCCATCAGATTTCAGACAAGTGTATAATTCAAACAATTTCAGCAGTTGAGGATGCTTAAGATTACAGCCAGCAATGGCTTCCACAGCAGAAAGGGGGTCCAACAAAATGAGGAAATCTTTTATGTTTTGGTTTAAAGACCATATCCAGAGCTGGGACCAAGGCTGTCGACTCAGCAGCATAGATGGAGCTATCGGTGGGGAATGTATTGAGAAATTTTTTGAGAAAGAGAGGCTGCATAAAACACACCACAAAGAGACCACCCCCTCTTTTGATTTTGAGCCATTGGTAAAAATTCTTCGGAAGGATGGAAATTTAAAACACGGGCCTAGTCACATGTCTTCTACCAGCAGAGCCGTTTATTGGTTCAGGATGAAAAATCAGGACAGCTTGCACGACATGGCTCAGAAATCTGTTTCTGGCTGAAGCATGGTCAGACAAGAAACGCTGAGAACACCAAGCTGCGAATTTGTTTCTTCATGAACCATTGTTCAGCCACTCCCATGAGACACGGGCAGTGAGAGGTGATTTCTACACACAGCTCCAGCCTACCGCAGACTGAGAATAAACACTTGACCGGCACAAGTCGGAATGCACCTTCCAACCCTGTCTTTGGAGAAACCAATTTCAGTTGTGCAAAAATCTCCAAACTATTTTCATAACAAAAGAAATCTGTTTGGAGAGATATATATAAAAAAAAAAAAAAAGATTTTTGACTGCCAATCTTCTGTGAACGATCTGTTTGGAAAGATATATAAAAAGGATTTTTGACCGCCGATCTCCTGTGAACAGTCTGTTTGGAGAGATATAAAAAGGATTTTTGACCGCCAATCTTCTGTGAACAGTCTGTTTGGAGAGATATAAAAAAGATTTTTGATCGCCAATCTCCTGTGAACAATCTGTTTGGAGATAAAAAAGATTTTTGACCGCCAATCTCCTGAAACAGTCTGTTTGGAGAGGGGAAAAAAAAGATTTTTGACCGCCAATCTTCTGTGAACAGTCTGTTTGGGAGAGACACAGGACACCAGCAAGACGCTGAAACGGATGGGAGCAGAGGGGAAATGTAAAGGGGATAAATCGGAGGGAGGGAAAGGCAGGGGGCGTGTAGGTAGAAAGAAGAGGAAGGGGTATGAAACGTGACAACTAAAAACTTGCACACACGATTATCAAGCACGCGACTACTAAAAGACTTGCACATGATTATCAAGCACATCTTCCACCCCTGTGTGTGTGTGTGTGTGTGTGTGTGTGTGTGTGTGTGTGTGTGTGTGTTGTCTGTCACTGTGTCTGTCTGTGTATATGTGTGTGTGTGTGTGTGTGTGTGTGTGTGTGTGTGTACAAACACATGATAAATATATATACTATTGATTCAATGACCACATTGTTTTAGACACACGCCACATCATATCTTTCTGATGGTAAAGGAGTCGATGACATCATTGCTGTCGCTCAGGATGTAGTCAAAGGACAGCTGCAGGGCGGAGGGCGTCATGAGGAGAAACCCAGTCTTCACCGTGACGTTGTACCAGGCTCTCCAGGGCGCCGAGGGCATGAAGGTGGGATCGTTTGGTTCCGGGTTGCCTGGCACCACAGTGACATTGTGAGTCGATCATCGTTTCTTTCAGACACATGTATACTGTTTGAGTGTATGAGACTACAACATTGTACAAATGACTAAATGGCAGTGGCATGTGTGAGTGTGCACGCTTGTGGGTTCACAAACACACACGAACGTTGTGTGTGCATGATTGTGTGTGCATGATTGTGTGTGTGTCTGTGTGTGTCTGTGAGTGTGCGTGCATGCATGCGCATACGTGTGTGCATGTTCGTACAGATGCATGCATGCTGATGTGTGTTTTCATGTTGTAGTCAAGGCTCATAACTATCAATTTTTTTTTTTTTGCAACAGATACAAATCATCGACTTCAGATCATTAATGCTTAGTCCCTTTCAGCAGGGGGATTTCAGAGAGAAACGAAACGAAAAAAAAAAAAAAAAAGCAGAATTTTGCCAATAACAGAAGTGGACTGAAACAAAAAAAAAGTTCCATTTTTCAGTTCACAAGTGAAGAATTGAAAAAAAAAAAAAAAGTAAATTATCAATAAATCGCCTCACTTAAGTAAGACGAAACCACTATTCCAAATGAGCCATTTCAGTTTAAAAACTGAAAGGGGAACAGTTATGTCTATGGAGATCAATGACATGAAAATGGAGATGTGTTACCTGCTCCTCCATTGACAATGTAAACTGGTGCCTGCGGGTGGAGGTAATTTCTCTGTGTTGTCTGGTTTTTGTACACAGGGTAGGACCGCTCATAGTGGTGTATGTGGCCCGTGATCACCTGAAGAAAACATCACACACCATCGTTCTGGTGCCTGTGAGCATTTCCACACAGCTGCCTTTTATTTTCATGCGCCCATTCAAACTGTTGCTGTAAACGATTATTATGAAAATGTGCGCATACACCAGAACTTGGCTCACAGCACTTATAAACGTGAGGAAAATTACAAATAATCGAAACAAGTGATGTGTTTGAAAAAGATATGATAAAGTGAACAAAGCAGAGACAATTATTCTACAACATCAGTAATCTGCTGACATATAAAAACGTAACTATACCAGAACCATAACTGAATCAAGAAACATTTGCAGTATCGCATTCCCCCACTCCTCATACACACACACATGTATACATGCATGTACACAAAATGCACACACACACACACACACACACACACACACACACACACACACACACACACACACATGCCCGCGCGCACATTTCGCACACACAAAAAAGTTACAGACATGTGTATGACAAACAAAAAATAACTTAAAAAAAAAACTTAGGTTACAATATATTAAACTAGTAGCCCCCTACCCTCCTCCCCATTCATACACACACACATGAAATATAAATAATCTTTTTAACTCTTTCATCCCTACAATCTGGTTTTCCGGTTTGCAGAAATCGTACCTTCCTTCCTGCAGCCTGGAAAAACCGGGCAGCACAAAATCCCTCCTTTCCTTCCTACAGCCCCGAAAATCGGTTCTCGCGGTAAGCGCTTTGAACTACTCGCGAGTCGCGTCATCGGTACACATCATGACCGGGTCGCTTGCGGGGCAGGGTTTATGAATGGAATGGATGCCAGACGGCCCTTACAGCATGAGAAAGTGGTCGCCACTCTATTCAGGCCAGTTCGCTGCTGCATTTATGGCAGCTCTCACTTTGCACTTCTTTTTTTTTTCTCTCTAAATCCAGGAATGATGGGAATACTGGTATTATAAGAATCTAGGAACAAGAGAGAAGTAATGGTTCATAGAAAAGTCGGAATGAAAGAGTTAAGTGTGACGACAAATGACAGAAGTGACAAAAGCTGCTCAGGCTGGAGAACAGCCGACTGCAAACGTCTCTCTGAAACAGGCCGCAGTTCAGGGGCCACCTCAGCCCTTGTTGGGGGTCAGGGGCAACGCCCTGATGGAGGATCCTGGAGGGTGAAGCCCCCCCCCCCCCACCCCCCCCACCCTTTTGATTACAGCATGTTCATTTTTACAATGATGTGATTGGGACTTGGCTATGTTATGCCCCTTGGCCCACTCTTATGACTGTATACCAAAAATCACAAAAATGCACACACAAAAATCAAGTTAGGGCAGTCGCATTTCCGGGCGGTGATATGACATATCTTATCAAGGCTGTCACACGAACATAAAAAAAAAATCCATGCATGTTCATTTATTGGGGGGTGGGGAGGGGAGGTGGGGGGGTGTGAAACAGTAATCTGATCAAGAAATCCACTCTGCTCTGATTAAAGTCCTTGCTCTTGAAGCATTAGCATACTTCTTTCAGTGCACATGCTGCTCAAAGAGCGCTGTTAACTCTACAACTGGCACAGTTCAGCTCTTTACAACAAAGTTAAATTAAATCTACAAGTGGCACAGTTCAGCTCTTCATAACAAAAAATTAAATATCTACAAGTGGCACACAGTTCAGCTCTGTACAACAAAGTTCAATTAAATCTACAACTGGCACAGTTCAGCTCTGTACAACAAAGTTTTAAAAGAAAAGTAATAACACAACCGTTCCCAAGTTGTTCACTTCCTGATAAAATATCAAAAACTGCTCATCGAAATTGCTCACTTTTACAGTCTTTTTACTCATCAAATCTTCAACTGTTGACAGTGGTGCCTTCCTCAAACGTCTTGTCTTGATTTACTCTGTGACACATAAGACATCGTATTTTCCCTTCAAAAGAAGAAGCCTCTGCGCACCCTACAAGAAAAATGGCTGAACAAATTGTGCCCACAAACATATTTGCCCGCCACTGTAATGCATTCAGGAGTGGCGCAATATCCATTGACCATCACGGGCAGCAGAACGCTGAACATGGAATCATGGAAAACTGGACTGGAAAAAATGGATATGGTATAAAATTCCGAGTTCTACATCATTCCATGATTTCATCTTTTTCAACCAGTTTTTTTTTTTTTTTCCTTGGATGTTCGCTTTTCCTGCCTCTGAAAATCAGGTGGTCTTCTTGGAAATCCTCAGATCAGGGAAGAGTTCTGCAGCCCGGCAGATACAGAACAGCAAAACTAACTCACCACATCCACATGGGTTTCAAAGAAGAGATCCTCCAGGTATGAACGATACAGGGGCCCCTCTTCATAGCATCTGCTGTATCCCACTACACTGCTGCAGTAGAAGGGCCTGTGTCCCAGGACTACTATCCATGGTACTTCAGCACGGTTTTCATTGGCTAGCTTCAAGTCCTGTACAGACACACACGCATACATGTAAATATGAATGCAAAACAAGAGGATGGAAATCAGTTATATGTGTATTCACTAGCATGCTTACATCAGTGTGCGCACACACACACACACACACACACACACACACACACACACACACACACACACACACAAAGTTTTTATCCTGTTTTTCTTTTCACACTCCTGCAATTATCGTCCACTCTTTCTCAGATTACTTTAAAAAGTGCAAAACACACATTTCTTTGCTTTCTGTCGATACTATTCTCTGAGTTTTCTTTCTTTTCATTTCCATATACTCCCCCCATCCACTCCCCCAATACTCAACATGATAAATGGACCTGTTCTGGCACCTGGTGGGATGTACCTGCCATGGTACTTGGAATGTAGCTCCCCTAGACCCTAGAGATGTGTTCACAGTCCACATACTTTCACAGCACTCCTGTTCCTTCCCTTCCTTTGCTTTCCCCCAACCCTGCCCACGGATCAGTTTTCTCGGCTCGCCATACATACCTGCTGTATCCAGCGATGCTGGGTGGAGTTGGGGAAAAGAAGTCGTGCTCGGTGGAGAAAAACAGGAGGTGGACACCCAGGTAGTCAAAGGAAAACCAGAAAGGGGAGCCCGAGAGCCGCTGGCCTTGTGAGGCATGGGGAGCCAGTTCAGGTAAGCCGCGAAGTCGAACTGTGCCTGAGTGACATGGAGGAATCGAATCAATCTGCTACACAGCTCAGCCGTCGGCTGATGACACAGCAGAAGGTGCTGCCAGCCCCATCCACTGCTCACAGGATGAGTGACGGAGAAACAAAGTTAGCGTGCAGCGCAAATAAAATAAAAACATTGAAACTGATGTATATATATATGTGTATATATATATATATATATATATATATATATAAAATAAACTAATAAATTCCAAGGATAAGTAACTGAGCACCCTTCCAGCAATTTACAGAGCAGCTTGGTGTTGGAATGACTCACACATATATATATACAGAGAGAGAGAGAGAGAGAGAGAGAGAGAGAGAGAGAGAGAGAGAGAGAGAGAGAGAGAGAGAGACTGAGACTTCTAATCATACTCAGATAAACACGAAGAATGAAGATATATATACACACTATAGTATACCCATTATCTGCCAAACATGAAATTCTTCCTCCTGCCAAATTTTTAATTGGCTTCAGCCAAAAAATGAAAACAAAAAAAAAATATATATATATATTTTTTAAAGACTTCAGAGAAAGCCCACCTAGAGTGAAATACTGTCCCAGAGAACAACTGCCTGCAATGCTATAGTTGAAGTCCCAGCTTCCCCCCCCCCCCCCCCCCCCCCCCCCCCCCCCCCCCCCCAACAAAATTTCTACCTTTTTGTGATGTGTTTTAGTCTCTCATGCCTGTTGGCATCATCATAACTTTGATCTTGTTGACCTGTCTAGAGATTACAAGCAAGTGAAGCCTGTGAAATGCAGGGGGAAAAAAAAACATTTTCAAAATTCCAGATCAATGAATGGTTCCAATAGCCACAAACCTTCTAAAGTGAACCATTATCAACAGAAGACAGAGAAAAGGTCTGCTAATATGCCAGCTAACAGAACCACCGTCTGTCCCTCCCTCCCCCCTCTCTTTCCATAGTGAACCACCATGAACACGGAGATACAACTGACAGACCAAACGTCCTCAACGCACCTCATGGTTACCCCGGCGCGGTCATGTAGGGTATGCGGGCAGCCACTCTCTCCAGACTGTTCATGTAATCCACCCACACCCAGCTGTTGTTGAGACTCTTGGTGTCATAGTAGTCGGCATAGGTGATGTCACCCGGCATGCAACAGCATCTGAACCCCGTCTGTCTGTGAGGTGTTCTGCTCCCCGAAATCTGGATCAGGAGATTGAAACAGGATCGTTTCAGTTCACAACAAACACAAACTTTCCCAACTACAAAAGCAAAAACAAACCAAAACAAGACAAAAATCCAATTATGAAAACTACCTTTAAAGCTTCGCTTTTCTAGAACATTTTCATCTTTGTCGGTACTTGATTTACCTTCTAATGGAGATTCCCTCTATCAAACATACCAAATTCTTAAAGAATTCTGTAGACCATTATTAACGTAAAGTTTCATACCATAACAATCCCGTTCATTTTGTTTTAAATATCAAGACAAAGAGCTGGTTTTTAATTCAAAAAGACATAAATCATAAAGTTTGCTTTACAACTCTGTTTCAAACACACATAATACCAGACCAAACAACTGTAGCAATGTTTTATCCCAAGAAAACGTCATCCCCAGTCATTTCACGTTTGGACTATCAAAGCTGTTCAACATACTCCTTTTTTGATAGAATACGATGAGTAAGAGGGAGTGAGGAGGACAGGACTGGGAGAGGGAGAGAGGGGTGAAGGGCAAGGGGGGGGAGGGGGGGGGGGGGGAGGCGGATACGGGATAGGCTGGTCGCTTTAAGACTTTCTAGGAGCTTCATTTTCATGTAGATCAAACCAACATTATGATCTGCTAGTTAAATACAATGTAACCAGGTTTTCTGCATCCAACTTACCTTGCCCCAGAATGAAATAAGATGCCACCTGTTCTCATACCAATTCTATATTCATCAATATTAAATACTCTACCTCCCAAGTGAACTGTCCATTTGTTAAAGGAGCAATTTATACAGTGCACTTACCATCCTCAAAAATGTATCAAAACAGAAATTGCTGTCAAAAACAGAGGAGGAGTTCTACAGTGAAAAAACAAAAAAAAAAAAAATCCAATCCTTACCCATGCGGGCAGCAATGGATCTGATGGTCTTCAACCCATGAGGCACACCCATGTCACCCACCACCGCAAACTTGGGTCCCGGAAGGTGGGTTGCCGCTGTGTCTGGATAGAGGCGAACGCGATACACTTGGCTGAGGCCGTATTTCTGATCCCCGCATTGGTAGCTGATCACCTTGACACACTGCTTGGAGGCAGAGCTGGTCAGACAGGGAATCATGCTCAGATCCAGGATAGCCGTGTTGAGAGTGAAGTGGAACATGCCTGCACACAAATACCAGTGTCACGATGATATCTCTGTGTCATGTTTACAAGCAGAACTACTGGAGTGAAGTGGAACATACCTGCACACAAATACCAGTATCACGGTGATAACTCTGTGTCATGTTTACTAGCAGAATGACTGAGCCGCCTCATGTTCTGTTTCAGTGTCATCAAGGAGGCATCACTGCATGCGGACTAATCCCTATATGCTTCACCACATTTGCTAAGTTTTCTAACCATACTGAGCAGGGTAGTTGATTTTAACATGGTGACAGCCCTGATGTGGCCCTTTGCGGTCGGCTGGGCTATAAGCAACATTATCTTATCTTATCTTACTGAGCAGGGTTTACGGTTGATGGATAAATGAAGAAATGCCTGTGATGAAAGGCTTTGAAGATGAGGGACTTCCTGGACATGACTAAGCCGTTGTCTGACCTGTGCACTAGCGCAATGCTCCGGTCAGACTTTGGGTTGGAGTACCTTCCTAACATTGTCTGTGCTGTCAAACATAAGAATAGACAAATCATGAAACAAACACTATGTTTTGGCCTATTTGGTCTTCTTTTGTGCATGACAAACAATAATGAAGATAATGAAAACGAAGGACAGACAGTCACTGACCTCTTTGAACAGAGAATTAGGATGAAATGAGACTACAGGGGAGACAATATGTGTGAAAATGATAATAATGGTAATGACAATAAGATAAAGAAAATATTACTACTTCTGCTACTACTATCTACTGCTACTAACTGGTAGTATGATCACGTATTAACAAGATGATAGCAAAGATGGCAAAAGTAATTGTTGTAATAATAAAGATACTAACAGAACAGGAGGAAGAATATGGGTTAGAAGACAGTTGAACAGGGTCATAGTGGGA
>JADBJO010002039.1:80000-82500 GCA_016801955.1 Conus betulinus
TGGTTGTCGTCGACGGCCTCCTCGTTCATCTGCAGGATGGAGGTGACCATCATGGGCGTCAGGCGGGGCTGCTCCACCGGGTCCGGCCACTTCCTCTGCCGAACGCCCATGACGCGATGCAGGCTGGGTCCTCCAGAGCAGTGCCGCCTGGGCTGGTGAGAGTCGGACCTGGTGAGCACCCCCAGGAGCACCTTACGCCATGGAACCACGCCCTGACGTAGGCGGCCTGCTGGAGAGTTCAGCGATCCAAACATCGGTCTCTGGAACCGATGGATCTAACGAACAGTTACGTCCTCGCAGGCTGCTTCATATGCGTGGACTCTGGAGACATGAGACTCGCTAAGAATGAGTGGCCTAAGTGCTGATAGAGTCCAGTGCTATTATCAGTAATGCCCAGTACAATGCCGACGTCAAAACAAAGGAATCTATGAATGCGAAGTTCCTGATTCAAACAGCTCTTAGTAAGCGACAGCCTTCATCTCAGTATGTTGGGGAAAAAATCCTTGTTTGTTGTTGTTTTTTCTTTTTTCTTTCTTTTTTTTTTTTTTTTTTTTTTTTTTTTTCTTTCCTTTCCTTTTTTTTTTTTTTTTTTTTTTATTAAACATGAAACTTACAATTTAAGTCCAGATATTGACACTTCACTCAATTGATTCAATGCACCGCGACTCATCAACATGTGGTCTAACCTGGATCTAAGAGTTCATTGAATCCCCTCTCAAATGATTTAGAACACTGCGACTGGAATTGGAACTTGGATCTAAAGCTTAGAGGTGGATTTCTTTTTTTTTTTTTTTTTTCCCACTGAGAAAATGTCAACTTCTTAGTCATGAGCCAGGGGGCAAGGTGGATTTTGACTGCACAGCACGGGTGACTCCGAGGTTTTACCTTGGTCAGTTGACTTTGTATTCGGAGCAGATAACTCTAACCTTTCCGGACGATAGTCAAGTCGAAATCAAGTTACGTCCCTTAACACGGGCTCGCAATATGGTGCGATTCATTTTTATCTGTCCGCGGTTAGAATTATGGCATCCGTTACGGTGTCCGGCAAAGAGTCTGTATTCGCTCCAGTCAGTATGTGGTAAGTACGTACAGCACTGCCAGCGTTTTAATGCGGAGAACAGTTCGTTTTCCTCCCTGTTCCTTTCAGTCATGACATAAAAGATATTATCATTTTCCCTGTGTCAGATAGTTCTCGCAACAATTTAAAAGCTGGATCCTCTACAGAGCTCGTGCTTTCTTTTGTAGTCATACAGCCAGTTTGGGCCATCGACATTTTCATTGCATGGATCACTGCCAGATAGGCCTGCCCACACTGAACGGTGGATTCCATGAACTCGCCAAACCTGAAGACTTTGACCTAAACTGTTTTTTTGTTTCTTTTTGTTGCTGTCTCTTCTTCTGTGCCACCTCAGTGGCAGTGCACCCATGCCGCTCATTCCGACACCCCGTTCACAGCCACAGCCCGACCCGGCCCGCCGCAGCCCCCGGCACCGGCAATCCACAGGGAGCAGTCAAGTTTCAAGTCGGCAAGAGGCAACCCACCGGAGGAGACACTGCGCTGCTGTCGAGTCACTTCGGTGGTGTTCAGTGGCGCCTGTTCTGATCCAGCATACTAAGACACAACCTATAAAGCCCCCGGCTGACGAGACAACGATTGGTTAATCGCGGTGCCGGCGTGAGTGAGCTCTCCCTCCGGAGGGCGCCACCACGTCCGTCCAACGACAGCCCCCATGGACTGTGACCCCGACAGAATCAAAGACGTGGAGAAGACATCGAAACTGAGGTCACCATCAGAGCACAGAATTTGAGACTTATTTTTTATGCTGATCGATGCTGAAGATGATGCTACGGGTTTCCATACGGGTCTGATACTGCATGACAAGGCAGTACTCTTCGCTTACTTTCAAATATATCCAGGCGTCAACCAGACCCGAGAAATACAGACACCTGCAGTGTTGGTCAGGAAATTTGAGCATCCATTAAGGGGATGAAACTCGACTGCGTGTGTCCCAGTCTTCCCAGTTTAATCCGTTGCAAACTCAACTCTGGGTAGGAGCCGATCGAGGCAGAAAAATCCCACAAAACTCTGATGGGAATCGAACCCACGACCTCCCAGTTGGGAGTCTTGCGACGCTAACTAACCACTTTGCGCGGCGGCTGGGGACTTTGACGTAAACTTACATTATTATGGAAATGGAAGGGAAACTGCGACCAGGCAGGCCTACTTCAAACGACAAACCTATGACCGTGACAACTCTGAAGACAGACACACTCCTGTCACAGATCATTATGGATGTGGAGAAGACATCGACACTGAGATCACCATAATTATGACCAGGGTACGAGAGGTTACGTCATTTGAGACTGAATTATGATGATGAATGAAAGTGGAAAATGATACCACCGAGGTCCGTTCTGGTCAGAGGTTATATGACAGAGCTGTTCTGTATGCTTGCTTTCACAACATATCCCAACGTTAACCAGGCCCGAGAGACGACCG
>JADBJO010002039.1:87500-90000 GCA_016801955.1 Conus betulinus
CTCAGTCTGAAGAGGATTGTCTGCTGGCTGGTGCCTTTGGAGCTGGTGGATCGGGTCCACACCACTCTCTGCATCCAGCCTTCTCTTCCACTGGGACCGGAAACTGGTTGTGGATGATGGTCTTGACCTCCCTGTAGGTCACGGGGTGGCTGAACTGCTCCATTTTGCTGCCTGCCTTGGAGAGAGCATCAGCTTTTTCGTCGCCCATGATCCCACAGTCAGACGGAATCCACTGAAGCGTAATGACAGACTGTTTTGAGAGTTCATGGAGGGCAGCCTTGATGTCTTGCGTATGTTGTTCACTTCAGGCCTTGGGTTCAATATGGAGATAACGCACGTCAGAGATAATAGAGGGGAGAGAATAAGTGTCTGCACTTTGCGGTATGGCCACGCACCACAATTAGGATTCTGCACTAAAAACACTCAATAGTAAACATGCAAGCATTTTGAGGCCTTCCATAAATATGAGCCAGTATTGAATGTTAATCTGAAAAGAACAACTCCCCGTCGATTATTTCGCTTGTTTGGGGGGACCTTCACCGACAAAATCACATACAGTCTTCAAATACATGACCTTTCCGTTACTTTACGTCACATTTCTGGCTTTTTGTACTCACTCGTGACCCTATGTTTGCCCCTCCTTGTAGCGCCCAAATGGCCCCATTCCCAAATGGTCCCATTCCCTTGATTTCACTCTGCCTGCTTGGATCCACCTGGCTTGTACCTTGATGGCCATATGAAAGAAAATGAGGAGAATCAACGTTAAGACACAATAAGAATCCTCAAAACAAGTTTAAATTGCGCCAGTCTATAAATATTTGACTCCTTAAGCAAGGCCTTGGCGCATTAACTTTTGGTGTGCAGCCAGTTAGAGTTCCATTGCGCACACTGAAGGCATTCACTACTTCCTGTTTGATCTGATCCTCCCCCATCTCTCTCTCTCTCTCTCTCTCTCTCTCTCTCTCCCTCTCTCTCTCTCTCTCTCTCTCTCTCTCTCTCTCTCTTCCCACGAGCGGACAGTTTATTCGCTACGCTTTAGATCCAAGTCCACAGTTACAGTTTAAGCTCCAAAAGACTATATATCTCATCTTCTATTACTCTCAAAGTTGCACCTCGCTTTTGTCAGACGATCAGCCAGCACCAAAACATATTCATCGCACAGTCCAGCCCTTGACCCATACTGTGCCTGACTCGGACGCAGATCCAATGTCCGCATCTTTTTTAGACTACATCACGATCCTTCATTTGTTTCTGTCGTCTGCCAGACTTTTCACTCTCAAATCCTTGTATGCTCTACCAAGAACGTAGAAACACAAGAAGTTCAGAAGCTTAGGATAATTCTGCTAACCGTGCTGACATATGGTCTTGAACCATATTACTGACCCCAAATTCCAGAATACGATCGTCTTTTTTTACATTCAAAGTTTTGTTGTTGTTGTTGCTTTTTTTTTTTTTTCCACAGAGCCAGGGCGATTTTTGATTTATTCAGACTGCCTTGTTACTACTTGATCTTTGTTGTAACCGCGAACTCTGTGCTGTACTTTAACGCTGATGGTAACGACCTGTCAAATTTACAGCACACGCGTGTGGTTCACGTGCTGGCAAAGGCTACGCGTAGGCCATGGAGCCGGCGACTTGTGACAGCCGAGAACAAAGAATCTTAGTGGGCAGCCAAGCCATCGGTGATGTGTGGAAATCTGCAAGGGAGGTAATCTGCGTTCAACGAGGGTGACCCCGCCGTTTTCACGGATCAGATTCTGCTGGTGACCATGCTCAAAGGAGTTTCGTCTCACCAATCAGCTTAACAATTCAATCACAGAGAGAAAATGCGAAGGGAAAAAAAAAGAAAGAAAAAGAAAAGAAAAAAAAAAGGGGGGGGGGGGGGAGGGAGTGTGTGTGCATGTGTGTGTGTGTGTGTGTGTGTGTGTGTGTGTGTGTGTGTGTGTGTGTGAGTACAGCCTTGAGTTAATCTGACAATAAATTGGTTTTCAGTCAGTGTGTGTGTGTGTGTGTGTGTGTGTGTGCGCGCGCGCGCGCGCGCGCGCGTGTGTGTGTGTGTGTGTGTGTTTCACGGAACAACAGGTCTTTTGAATAACTTTCCGGTGGTGCAGGTTGACAGAGAGCCAGAAGTAGTTGACAACCTGAGCGAGCGAAAGGGACTCCAACCAAAGGCTAACAACAGTCGAAAAGCGAGGCGAGACACTAATCCTCGTCCTTCCTTTTTTCATCCTCTTCACTCTGAACACGTGCACCTCGTTTCCTCTCCCACAGCGTGCGTGGCAGCCGGACACTGCGTCACGCCTCTCCCTCTCTCTCTCTCTCTCTCTCTCTCTCTCTCTGTGCGTTTCAGCACGAGTTCCCCCCCTTACCCACAGGCCTTGCTGCCGCCAGACTGTAGCAGTAGGCCTGTAGGGATACCTGCGGCGGCAGCGTGAAGGCACGGCTGGCGGCACTAGCCTATCTCTCCCCGGAGAAGTGACGGATAGGCAGAAAAAGAGAG
>JADBJO010002039.1:97500-107500 GCA_016801955.1 Conus betulinus
ATGATTTAACACAGAGAGATGACGACGACGACTTGACATCGACATGATTTAACACAGAGAGATGACGACGACTTGACACCAACATGATTTAACAGAGAGATGATGACGACTTGACATCGACACGATTTAACACAGAGAGATGACGACCTTTTGACACCAACATGATTTAGTAGAGAGATGAGGACAATGATTTGACATCAACATGATTTAACACGAGAGATGACGACGACTTGACACCAGCATGATTTCACACAGGGAGTGATGACGACGACTTGACACCAACATTATTTAACGCAGAGAGAGGTGAGACGGCTTGACATCAATATGATTTATAACAGAGTGAGATGACGACGATTTGACACCAACGTGATTTCACACAGAGATGAGGACGACGACTTGACACCAACATGATTTCACACAGAGATGACGACGACTTGACTGACACCAACATGATTTCACACAGAGATGACGACGAGATCCACCACCAACCAGTTGACACCAGCACCAACCAGTTTGACACCAGCACCCACCAGTGGACACCAGCACCAACCAGTTGGCACCAGCACCAACCAGTTGACACACACCACCAACCAGTTGACACCAGCACACCACAACCAGTTGACACCAGCACCAACCAGTTGACACCAATACAACAGATGATGAGGGGGGAGGGATGGGAACGGGGGGGGGGGGGTGGGGGAACGAAACTTCATTCTATCAGGATCACGAGCTAAGCATAATACTGGAGCAATCTAGCTTCTGAAGCCGATAACGCCCGTTTTCCCAGGAAGATGGCTGTCATCCTTCTTGAAAACGGGGTTATAAGCTGTGATCCCTGAGGGTTTGAACTGTTTTCCACGTTTTCACTGACTGATCACAAGTGTTTTGCCTGTACGTTCCCCAAGGAAAACAATTACGATTGGTGTGATCCCTTAACCGATCCCTACCTGTTTTCCCATTTCTGGGCGGGAAAAGGTGCCGTCCGCAAGGAAAAGCAGCGAAAAATAGGAGAACTGTTACGATTCCCAGGAACTGCTTGAGATCCTTAAGATAATAACTGATTTTTTCTCCTTTTTCCTGTAGACCAATAATACCAGAGCGCACGCGCTGTGCTTGTCATAGTAGACAGCGATGATGACGGTATTCCATGTCAACGACGTTTTTCCTCGCGATAATTACCAGTTTTCCGTCAGAAAACCAAGGACAACAGTCACAATTCCCAGGAAAAACGGGGAGGAAACAGTTATTCTCCTCAGGAAAGCCAGGGAAAATAGTTGCCATTCCACAGAAAATAGTTGTGATTCCAAGGAAAATGGTTGAAAATAGTTTGTCTTACGAGGATATTAGTCGTGAACTTCGGGATGATCACTGTTGTTTTTCTTCTTTTTGCTGTTTTCCTCTCGAAAATCATCGTGGGCGCCCCCTTCCCTCCCCCCCCCCCCCCCCCCCCCCCACCCCCCATCCCCCTACGCTAACATCAGAACCGTAAGGGTTCACAAACAGAGCGTTTTTGTGTTTATTTTCGGCACTTTTGTCGATTAATTCCAAATATTTGTATTGTGGTTCATAATGCAGTGAATATGGAATCCACCACCACAAGAAAGCAAGAAAGAATATTTTAAAAGAAAATACCACCCCCCCCCCCCCCCACCCCCCCCCCACCACCCGCACCTGATGACTGAACGTGTTCCAAAGTATGTGCTGCTTTACGTGCGTTCAGTGAGAACTGGGTCTGAGAGAGAGAGAGAGAGAGAGAGAGAGAGAGAGAGAGAGAGAGAGAGAGAGAGAGAGAGAGAGAGCCCGCATGCTGGTACCAAACAGTATCTTCCAGTGAGTGGAAATTCTTCTGAAGGCGCGCTAACCGTTCATTAATTAACTGGGTGTGATGGACTTCGGGGCCACGGATGGACAGCACGTGGCACAGCGCGCGCGGCCGTGGGAAAGAACGAGAAGGCTACATCCTCAAGGCAGTGTCCATTGCTGTTAGCTTACGCTCAGCTGTGAGCATAAGGGGCCGACAAACGCTAAGTATGCTGTCCTAGCATCATTTGGAAAATAGCATCGTTATTTTGTTCCCCTGGCAGTTTCGGGGCAACTTTCATAACTAGTTATTAAATTAACCCAGGCAAAGACAGTCACGTGCAATCTGACCATGCAGACAAGCTGAGATTACTCTGTACGTTATAAGGGAAAAATGTACTCAACCCGACTGAAGCTGGGGATAGTAGAGACAGCACAGAAGAACCTTTTCAGACTATACCTAGGGAATGTACAGATTCATCTTTGAGGAGGAAAAAAAACAAACAACAACAAGAAAACGTTTGTTGTGCCAGACTTATCTCACGATCTCTATGTGTGTGTCTGACTGTTGCAGACGGGCCAGAATACCAGCTGCCAAGACCAGAACCGCGTGACTCCTGAGAAAGTGCAGTGCTGAGAGAGAGAGATAAGAGAGATAAAGAAAGTCTTCATATAGCCGCCGACAGTACCATGCTAAAGGGAGACTACTAACGTATGAAGGAAGGGAGACCATCGTGTGTGGTCTGCTGACAGCGGATACTACATCAAAGGAGCGTCCGGAGCCACCTGACGGAAGACACATGCCGCAGAGTCCGACAGCATCGTGCTCCTTGAGTGGCTTCATTCACTGAGCAGTCGCCACGGTTCCTACTGCAAGGTTGTCCAAACAACAACCACAGCTAAACCAACTGCCTGGGTTGCTCAGGGCGGGCACACTGTGGTTTCTCAGATGGTTGTTGCTCTCTCTCTCTCTCTCTCTCTCTCTCTCTCTCTCTCTCTGGGTGACATAGCAGACAAGGGAAGCCCTCCTATACAACTAGCAGGTGTCTTTGCAGGGCTTCCCGTGGTGGCTGTGGCGGTCGACAGATGTGATGAGGACTTCTCCACTCTTGCCTGCTTCTCTCCCTTGATATTTCACTTCCGCTGTGTTGAGAGGGGGTCAAAGGTCATCGCGCCGTGTGCAGCGCGCGTCCGTGCTATTAGACAGATGGAGCAAACTTCCCGCCTGCTGGAATAATGTGATGGCCAGTGTAATAATTGTCACTGATAGGCTACAACCGACAGCTAGATTTTTTTTTTTTTTAACCAACATCAGTTCATACCAAACAGTAAATAGTCTTGGGGATGGCGTGTTTATTACATGATGATTCAAACGACCAGTAGGTTTCTATCGGTATCAGTGCATACCAAAAGCTAATGATGAATGGAATGGTATGATACATATTGGTACGAACGACCACTTAGGTTTTTCTTGGCATCCGTTTAATTAACCCACACATTGCATGGAATACAGTCGAGCGCCCGATTTCTCTCAGCATCAGTCCCATACCAAGCAGTTTATGGGTGTGTAGAATAGAGTGGTCTATGTGTTGCCTTAATATTTCTACCAGCATCAGAGCATACCAACGAGTTCGCGGCGTGTGAAATAGTGTGGTATATATATATATATATGTGGTACTACGATATTTCAGCCAAAGACTTTCATGGTGTGTGGACTGATGTGAGATGTGTAAGAGACAACCGGTCACTAGATTTTACCAGCGTCAATTCATCACACACCAAACACTTCGCAGTGTTCAACAATCGACCGCTGGGTTTATTCCAGCATCAGTTCATATCTAATTATTCGCTGTATGTGGTACAGTGCTTCTTGTTGTTGTTGTTGTTGTTGTTGTTGTTTTATGCGTGAGCTCTTCATTCGATCACTCCTGCGACATTCTGCGACTGAAAAGAATCATCACTGAAAGTGAAAGCTGCTCTCTATGGCGCTGGACTGTATGCTGCTTGGAAGAACGCACATTCCGACATTACATGAATCCTGCTTCAAGATCAATTCATTCGTTGAACGGGTATAGACGACCACCCAGTTTCCATGACTTCAGATGGAATCGGCATCAGTCTGGGACGACTGGCGCCACTAACTGAGATCTTTGTGAATAAGCTCGAACAAGGAGGAACTACTTACAGTGCGCTCTCTGCAAAAGGTGAAAGCTTGGTAATAAACCCAGCGTGCAAAACGATTCAGTCCAGGCCTGAGCTCTACCAACTGGCACGTTTGGTACAGATGAGATTCTCTGAGCTACCCTTTCAGTGTGTTCTACACATTGTTGCCCTGCTCATTGTGTGTGATCGTCAAATTCCTGCAGACTGTGGGCAGACTGGTGCTTTCTTACACATGTGATGGACATGGACCCGTGCGATTTCCCGGGCAGATGTCTATCATGTGGCTGAGTGACTGCTATAGGTCACATAATCCCTTTCATTCTGAAGCCTTACGGATTTTGTGGGTCGGCTGTTGCCCTGCTGACCTGTGAGTTCATCAGTTTCATGCACACTGACTATTGAGTTGGTCCATTCACCAAGAGTTTATAAATCTGTCAGTTGTGACAGGTGCCACACAGAAAATAGACTGAGAACCAGACGCAAAACCTGGTCCAGATTAAGCCAGAAGAGAACAGTTTTTATTTTGAAAAGAGAACACAGAAACGGAATATGTGTTTCTAACACATCTCTGGGTGTTGATGACTGTTCAGTACATTTAATCTCTTTGACCGCTGAGCTGAGCAGTTCCAGTCAGATGCTGACCACACCACTGTCCAGTGTCGAGGGAGCGTGACAGACCATCAGTGCGCGCTTTTCTATAGTGACTCCACCGTCCACTCTCACTGTCCACTCTCAGTGTCCAACGCTGACCAGTGCTGACCAGGGGGATTACGGGCTGGCTGGCTGGCCCAGGTGATTCTGATCATGGAGGACTCAGTGAAGGCACCGTCACCATCATCCCCAACGGTCTGCGTCGGCCCAGCAGAAAACCGTGAGTGTTGGTTGTTGCTGTTGCTCCTTTAGCCTCAGAGAGAGAGAGAGAGAGTGTTCAGCTTTCAAAGGCCATCACGGGGGGGGGGGGGGGGGGGGGGGGGGGGGTAAGGATTACGTATACAATTGGAAAATGAAACGAAAAAGCGATACAAATACAGGTAAATATATCACCGCGGTAATCGCGGGAAATTGATGTGCATTACGATCGTATCATGTTAGTTTTGATCGACGTCATGTTTTCATGCAACAATTAACTCTATAATTATAAACACGCTTCCATGAGTCTGACCATAGACAGTCTTTGTATGGCTCAAATTCATCATCCTTGAAGATTACATGGAAAGTGGCCATTTCCTTTGCCAGTTTCGCCAGTCCAGCGAGAATGTCTCTCATGGAGATTTCCGGCTGTACCCCCGATGAACTGCTTGACACACGTATCATCTTCTTCATGCTCTGTATAACGAGTCAACCATACCAACGGCCAAATTCTTCCCAAAGTTAGTGATGGGATTTTACGTGTGATGGATGTTATGCGTGCGTTCGCACACGGAACCTCGGTTTATAGTTTCATTCGAAGAATTTGGGAAATGGAGTCAGAACTACTATTAACTCCTAGGGAGGACTCCCCCTGTACCGAAACGGCCCGGCGGAGATTCGAACCCGCAACCCCAGGATCACCAAGATCACGAGTCCGGCGTTCTACCAACCGAGCTGTCCCGGTCCCGTAACAAGATGGGAAAAGATCATTTCTTATTGAACAAAACTTGTACCCCCCGAGCGTCTACCATGTTTAGTAAAGTTAACAGCAGGTTTACAGAACAGTCTCTACCCAGTAAACGAGTCAAACTACCATTCCTCAATAAATGTCTCAACTAGACAAACAATATCAAATTCACAAATATAAATGAAACTAGAATTAAATGTTTTGATAGCGATCCATTTCCATTCCACAGCAAAAAAAAAAAAAAAAAAAAAAAAAAAAATCAGTTAAGCGCTCAGTGTGTTGCACGTGCTCACTCACGCTGTCATCAGATGGCACGACCTGGCTGTCTTGGTCAATATCGCGGCGTTCAAGCGTGTCACTGACCTGAGGGGACAGGTGTTCGGTTGATTTTGTTCCTTCTCTTTGCTGTTACCAGAGGGGAAAGTACGACTGAGCCGTCACTAACGGCTATAACGGCCCCTCTAAACGGCCCCGAACGGTTTTTCTTCTTTATGGAATATCTCAGAAAGTGTAAGGCCGATCTTTCTGAAAAATTTGTGTAGGTATGTTCATTATGGGTCACGGATGATGCCCGACGTTTTAGTTTACCGTTATAGCCGTTACTAATGGCTGCAACAACCCATAACGGTTTTTCTTCTTTTTGGAATATCTCAGAAAGTACGTAGCTGATCTTTCTGAAAATTTGTAGGTATATTTATTATGGATCACGGATGATGCCCGATGTTTTGGTTTACCGTTATAGCCATTTCTAATGGCTGTAACGGCTTGTAACGGTTTTTCTTCTGTATGGAATATCTTAGAAAGTGCTTGGCCGATCTTTGTGAAAATTAGCAGGTATATTCACTATGAGTTATGGATGATGCCCGATGTTTTAGTTCACCGCTATAGCCGTTACTAACGGCTATAACGGCCCATAACGGTTTTTTTTTCTTTATTGAATATCTTAGAAAGTACGAGGCCGATATTTCTGAAAATTTGTAGGTATGTTCATTATGGGTTACGGATGATGCCCGATGTTTTAAGTTCACCGTTATAGCCGTTACTAACGGCCCATAATGGTTTTCTTCTCTTTATGGAAAATCTCAGAAAGTTCTTGGACGATCTTTCTGAAAATTTGTAAATATGTTCATTATAAGTCAATAAGTCACAGATGATGGCCAATGTTTACCAGAATAACCATTACTAACGATCTTTTCTTTTTTTATGGAATGTCTCAGAAAGTACGTGGCCGATCTTTCTGAAAATTTGAAGTTATGTTCATTATGGGTCATGGATGATGCCCGATGTTTTAGTTTTCTGTCATAGCCGTTACTAACGGCTATAATGGCACCTAACGGTTTTTCTTCTTCATGGAATATCTCAGAAAGTACGTGGCTGATATTTCTGAAAATGTGTAGGTTTGTTCATTATGGATCACGGATGATGCCCGATGTTCAAGTTTACCGTTATAGCCGTTACTAACGGCCCATAATGGTTTTTCTTCTTTATGGAAAATCTCAGAAAGTTCTTGGACGATCTTTCTGAAAATTTGTAAGTATGTTCATTATAGTTCACAGATGATGGCCGATGTTTTACCAGAATAACCATGACTAACGGACACACCATCCCAAGACGGGTTTTCCTCTTTATGGAATATCTCACGCTTATTCAGGATAAACTGGGAGTACGTTTACATGCTTTGCATCTTGTTGTTTCATTTTGTGCTTCACTGGCCTTTTGTTCAGTAGCAAAGGAGAAAGAACATCTTTCTTTTCTCTCTTTTTCTCCCCTCTCTCTCTGAGCTCTGAAGCAAGCGTTTTCTTCATAGACAGTTCCAAACTCCAGCATTGATGCTATGTGGTGTCTTGTCTTTGGCAGGTACGCTTAAATGGCATTCAGTTTTTTTTTTTTGTTTTTAAGGTGATCGGGCACTGAATTCAAAATAAAGAAGCTGCATCTTTATTGGACGGCCAAACTATCCTTGTGAAATGGATAAAGGGGGAATGGGGAAATGTATCAGCTGAATAGAAAGCCACGGTTCCCCCCTTGGTCATGGAACACTCTTCTTCCCCCCCCCCCCCCCCCCCCCCCCCCCCCCCCCCCCCCCCCCCCCCCCCCCACACACACACACCTTTTTTTTGTTGTTTTGCTTTTCCTTTCTTTTCTTTTCTTTTTTCCTTTCTCCCTTCTTCCGTTTCGCTCTCTTTTCTTCTTTTCTTATACTGTTTTACAAAAAAAAAAAAGGTAGCCCGAAGTCTCTCACTATCTCTGTTTCTGTCTCTGTGTCTATCCGCCTACCTGTCTCTCTGTCTCCGCCTCTCTCTTACACATATAGATAGATAGGCAGGCAGACGGAGAGACAAACAGACAGACAGACAGACAGACAGACCGACAGATAGATAGACACATACATAAATACATTTCCCGGACTTCCCACACTCTTCCATCCTCTCTCTCTCTCTCTCTCTCTCTCTCTCTCTCTCTCTCTCTCTCTCTCTCTCTCTCTCTCTCTCTCTCTCTCTCTCTCTCTCTCTCTTCCCCCTCTCTTCTTCTTGCTCTATATATTTCCTACACTTCCCTCTTCCATCAATGCTTCCCTCTTCTCCCCCTTCTCCCCTCTCTCTCTTTCTCTCTTCTCTCTCCCCTTTGTCTCTCTTGCTCTACATATTTCCCACACTTCCCCTCTTCCATCAATCCACCTTCCTCTCTCTCTCTCTCTCTCTCTCTCTCTCTCTCTCTCTCTCTCTCTCTCTCTCTCTCTCTCTCTCTGAATGCTACCTGACTGACAGGGTCTCTGTTCTCGTATCGTGAGCGAAAATAAATACAACGCAAATTTCAAGTAAAAAAGAGAGAGAGAGAGAGAGAGAGAGAGAGAGAGAGAGAGAGAGACAGAGAGAGAGACAGACAGACAGGACAGACAGACAGACAGATGGGGCAGATATCTATAATCCAGGCCGAAAAAAGGGGGGTGGGGGAGGGGGATGGAGGGCAGCTGTGATTCAGGGGGAGGAGTTAGATTAAATCAAGACAAACAGACCAAGACCAAGAAAAGAAAAAAAAAGAAGAAAGAAGGAGCAGAAGGAAGAAGAAGAAAAGAAGAGAAGAAGAAGAAGAAGGAGGAAGAAGTATGCAGTGAAGAAGCAGAAGGAGGCGGAGTGTTGTACTGATATATCTATCTTCGGCAAACGATGAATGAGGAGGAGGAGAGGAGACGAGAGAGAAAGAGTGCTGATGTACCGACCTGCAGGGCTGAAGCAGGGAACAGCAGCAGCAGCAGCAGCAGTAGCAGCCAGCGATCGGTACTGCTTTGGGTCTGTACTTCACACTGTGTGTATACTGGAGGGGAGGGAGGGGAGAGATTATTCTCACAGCCCATGGGAAATAATAAAATCCTGGAAACCATTCACCTTTTCTGACGACTGTTTTTTTCCCCCCCCCCCCCCCCCCCTCCCCTCCCCCCCCCCCGTCCCCCATACCTGTTCGTCTCTTTATACTATTGGTGGTTTTTTTTGTTTTGTTTGTTTGTTTGTTTTTACGGTAGAAAACGGAAGGAAAGGTTCGAGAAACAGTTGTGGGAATAGGTGAAAGAATGATCGACGGTCAAAAGGTAGGAAAAGGGAAGAAAATTCCACCTTTTTCCTACCTTTTCATCACTGGCCAAATCTGCTTTTTTTTTTTTTTTTACTACTTTTTCACTGTAGGCCAAATCTTCCTTTTTCCTACCTTTTCACTGTAGGCCAATTCTTCCTTTTTCGACCTTTTCACTGTAGACCAAATCTTCCTTTTCTTTTTCCTACCTTTTTCACTATAGGCCAAATCAGCCTTTTTCCTACTTTTTCACTGTAGGCCAAATCTTCCTCTTTCCGACCTTTTCACTGTAGGCCAAATCTTTCTTTTTCCGACCTTTTCACTGTAGGCCAAATCTTCCTCTTTCCGACTTTTTCACTGTAGACCAAATCTTCCTTTTTCCTACCTTTTCACTATAGGCCAAATCAGCCTTTTCCTACTTTTCACTGTAGGCCAAATCTTCCCTTTTCCGACCTTTTCACTGTAGGCCAAATCTTTCTTTTTTCCGACCTTTTCACTGTAGGCCAAATCTTCCTTTTTCCTCCTTTTTTTCATTAGGCCAGATCAGCCTTTTTTCCTACTTTTTCACTATTGGCCAAATCTGCCTTTTTCCGACCTTTTCACTATATGTCAAATCTGCCTTTTTCCGACTTTTTCACTATAGGCCAAATCTGCTTTTTTTTTTCCTACCTCTTTCATTATAGGCCAAATCTGCCTTTTCCCTGCCTGAAATTGAGGTCACCATGAGAGCAGGGCATGAAGGGCCACAAAATTTGAGACATTTTTTTTTTTTATGCTGATTGATGAGAATGAGGATGATTAAGATGATGCTACGGATTTTTATTTCGGCCTGAGACTACATGACAAGGGCTGTACTCTACACTTCCTTTCATA
>JADBJO010002039.1:115000-117500 GCA_016801955.1 Conus betulinus
GCTGTTCCCAGATTTGTAAATGCTCGATTCAATGGGTCCACCTCCACCTGCATTGTCATTTCCACTGTCTGTGACTTTTTTTTTTTTTTGTTTGTTTTTTTCCGGTTTTTTGTGTTTTGTTTTTTTTTTTCTTTTTTTTTTTTTTTTTCCTTTTTATCTTTTGAGTCAGTGGAGCCTCCATCCTCCCATCTTTCCCCCACTGTCCCGAAACTGACTCTCACCCATCATGTGCGTTGTCTGTGACTTTTTTTTTTTTTTTTTTTTTTTTTTTTTTTTTTTTTTTTTTTTTAAGAGGGACATTAAGTTTTGCTCGCAAGTTTTTTTTTGTGTTTTAACTTTTGAGACAAAGCGTGTGGGGCTTGTTTCAGTTCTTCTTAGCTGTAGTAAATTGTGGAGCGTTGGTAGACCCGACTTGCTGACTTTATTTCTGTGGGCTCCTATAAAAGGAGGAGCATAGAGCCTAGATGCCTGGTCTTCCTTCTTCCTTCCGGCAAGATGAATAACGTTTAGGTACAATGAAAACACAGAACCAGCATTGTCTTCTCTCAAACTGGGATCAAATTGCAGAGTTATAAGAATTGGAGCTGTCGCTGATAACTGACGAGAATTAATAGTTGAGTTTCAAAACGGAGTGACTGAGGGCGGAAAATGAAGCAAAATTTTGGAAAGAGAAGGGGTTAGTTAACACCAAGAACACAGACAGAGTACAGGACAAGACACATGTCTAGTCCTGTACTCTGTTTGTCAGTGTTCTTGGCGGTACCTAACTAGCCCCGTCTCGTTCCAAATTTTTGAGAATTAATAGCTTAGGCTGAAAGCGGAATCTTCGGCAGTTGATTTTTCCTTCTCATACTAAAACTAAGCTACTGATTGTGAGTGAATCTGACTTACCTCGCTTCCTGCTCATCGGTTATTCTGGAATTTCCCAAACGTAGGCTGTCTACTCGGGCTGTATCTTCATTTCATGTCGATCTTTTCCGATTCATTCTCCAGCTCACCCAGACCATTAATCGATAGAAAGTGTAACTCTGTCCTCCCGAGGTTATGTTCAGCAACGGACAGAAGACGTTCATATTCAAGCTAACAGTGCAAACGTGTGAGAGAACGCGAACGTGACGGTAACACATCAATTCTAAATCTGCAAAACACATCTTCCGGATGTTAATGCACTCAACAACCCGGACTTAAAAAAAAAAAAAAAAAAAAAAGCGTAGCGGCGGTGACTGGCCACAGCACGCTGCATTAGCATTGTAACACGCATGTGATTCGAATGCAGAAGGCTTGACTACAACACTGTAGGAAAAAAGCTGGTTGGGTTGATTTACAACCTTCCCACACAGATCCGGAATCAAATATACAAATTTTGCACACAGATCGAAGAGGTAAGCGACCGTCCGTTCGTCCTTTGTTTTCATGGGTTTGAATGCTATTTGTCTTGCCTGAAGAAGATCCGATAGGTTGCAACGCGTTTTCTTTTCTTTTTTTTTTTTTTTTTTTTTTTTTCCTGGTTTCTAGCTCAACGTGTCCTTGTGATTTTTTTTTTCCTTTTTTCCTTTTTTTTTTTTGTTCCATCGTTTTGGCGGGCCAGTAATTCTTGTTTGGGCTCACCACAGAAGGCTGTATGGTTTTCTAGCTCAACGTGTCCTTGTGGATTCATGCTGTGTCCATCGAAACACCAGCACTGAATCAGCTTTTCTTCTCCTTCTTTCTTTCTTTTTTTTTTTTTTTTTTTTTCTTTTTTTCTTTTTTTAAGGAAAGGATTGGGAGGAGAGAGAGAGAAAGAGCGCGATGGTGATGTTGGTGGTGGTTGCGGTGTGTGTGTGTGTGTGTGTGTGTGTGGAAGGCGGGGGAGTGTGTGTGTGTGCTTGTGTATAAGAGGGGGGGGGGGGGGGGGGGGGAGGAAGGAAATCGGGCAAACGGGGGAGGGGGGCGATACGGAGGGAAAAGGTCAGGGGCCCGGGAGAATAGGCGGAGGAAAAGAAAGGTTGGGGGAGCAAGGCAAGATGAGTGACCTCAAACAAAAGGAGAACAGCGAAAGTGAGATGGCAGATCTAGCAGACATTTCCCGTTTATTCAGTCGAATGGTGGCACATATTGTGCTTTCATGGAGAGGGAGAAAACGAAAGGAGGGGTGGGGTGGGAGGTGTGGGATGGTTTATTGAGGCCACATTCTGCCGCCATTTCTTCCATCTGAAACTGGAATGCTGGGAAGGTTACAGTAGTCCTACTAAACAACTGTGAATACGGAGGTTGGATTCTTTCCCCGACCCTTTCCCAGTCCTGCGAAAAAAGACTGATTCTGAATCAACCTTTCTTCTGTCGCCTTTTCTTCTTCTTCTTCTTTCTTCTTCTTCTTTCTTCGTCTTCGTCTTCGTCTTCTTCTTCTTCTTTCTTCTTCTTCTTCTTCTTCTTTTTCTTCTCCTCCTCCTCTCCTTCTTCTCCTCCTCCTCCTCCTTCCTTCTCTTCTCTCTTCTTCTTTTTTTTTTCTCTTCTTTTTCTT
>JADBJO010002039.1:122500-130000 GCA_016801955.1 Conus betulinus
TTTTTTTATGTGCCGGAAGTGTAGGGTTTATCACATGACACATTTACTTCCTTACAGTCTGCTGATCAAGGCTACTTTTTGTTTTGGTAAGATTTCCAATTCTGTGGTTGGTATCTGTTCAGTCTGAGCTGTCATCAGCCCAAGGAAACTTGCCATGAATAGATTTACTGAAGTTATATTCTGTCTTTTTTTTTTTTAATTTAAAAAAGTGCTGTGTCTTTGTTCGTGCGTCTGATCCACGCGTTCAGTGAGCGCGTCACTCATTGTTGAGCAGACGACATCTGCCTACATGTGCGAACGCCAACTTTAACCTTGCATGCTTCAGTGACGGATAAAACGGCGTTTACGGGTAATGAAGTGTACTCGAAGAATTTGTGTTATTGTGTACTATTTTGCCTAGCAATGGGGATTTGGGAAACACGAACTGCAGTTGATATCAATCGTGGTTTATAGGTCTCGGAATCAACAATAAAAACGTTAGGACTGACTGTTCGGGGAGTTGTCAGTTGATTCATTCAGTTTCGGTTTGTACTTTTAAAAGACTGCCACGTTTTCAACCGTCAAGCACCTTTTATGTGATCTTAAAGGAAACTGCAGTGCACACAGATTTTGCAGGTAAGTCTTGATATTTATTGTCAAGTTGGTATCGATTTTTGTTCATATTAATGATCAGCGAAACATTGGATATGACGTGTGTGCGCGTGCTCGGGACAGTGTGGAGTAGTAGCTCATCCTTGTGTGTGTGTGTGTGTGTGTGTGTGTGTGTGTGTGTGTGTGTGTGGTCAGTCTGTCTGTCTGTCTATCTGTCAGTGTGTGTATGTGTGTGTTTGTAAGAGTGCGTGCGTGCGTGCAAGTGTGTGTGTGTGTGTGTGCGTGTGTGTGTGTGTTGTGTGTGTGTGTGTGTGTGTGTCTGTCAGTGTGTGTATGTGTGTGTTTGTAAGAGTGCGTGCGTGTGCAAGTGTGTGTTTGTGTGTGTGTGTATGTGTGTGTAGAGCACACACATTCATGTCTGATAATGTCCATTATTTGGTCTCAGTTTACATGAATGGGAGCACAATCGTGTTGATGTGACAGAAATTGAACTGGCTCGACCTCCTTCCGAATCGCAGATTTTATGAAAGTTCTTTTTTTTTTCCTGTTGAAAGGTCATAGAATTTGCGCAGTCCCTCAGTATTTTTTTTCTATTTTTTTTTTCAGAACTGTTTATCCATATGATTCCGCCATTCTTTGTACATATTTTTGGTGAAGGTATGACAAATTCAGTAAACTGAAAAAAGGGAGGAAAGTCAAAAAAAAATCTCTTGATATCATTGAAGTTCTTGACCAGCAACCACACTTGCGGAATGTAACCATGATGTTGTTTTGGTAAGCCAGTTTTTATGTGCTTTGACCAGAGAGCGACAACTCTTGCTAACTTTTGCTCGCAAAATCGCATCTTGCTGTATTAGCTTTTATAAAATGCAGATACACAGGAATAGCTGTATGGACTGTAAGCCCTAGAAAATCTAAAAAAAAAAAAAAACCTTACAGGGAGCATGAATTTGTGTAAAAGTATGCTGGTGAACCAGGTATAAAAGAAATTAGTGATGGAAGAACCTATTTTCACTGTTGTTAATGAGCACCATGGAATCACTCTGCTATGTGTAGGCAAGGAAGATGAATCCTCCCTTCCTTTGCCTTCCTTCGTCCCCCTACCCCTTTGCATTTACAAAAATTTGGAAGATTTGTTCACACACTTTGTGAAAAATACACTCATTTTTGTGGAAAAGTACACCATTGCAGTTTAGGGCAAACAGGTCTGTTTTTCATTGAACTGTCTTTGTTATTTGACATCAGATTGGATCTTTCTTATCAGGGAGTTCACACAAGAGTTATGCTCATGAAAATCTTGCAAGTCACGGGATGCATTGAGATCTTGACTTTATTGTGGACAGACCATTAGTTTTGCCAACAGAAAACAAAGAAGAGTTTTGTAGGAATAGATATAATCCAAGTGTGCACATGTGCACTCACACACACGCATGCATGCATGCACACATGCACTCACTCACTCACTCACTCACAAACACGCACACTCTCTCTCTCTCTCTCTCCTTCCCCCCCCCCCCCCCCCCCCTTCAATCATGCTGTCACATACACACACACACACACACACACATACACGTAGTCTCTCTCTCTCTCTCTCTCTCTCTCTCTCTCTCTCTCTCTCTCTCTCACCACACACATACTGCACACCACACACACACACACACACACACACACACACACACACACACACACACTCTCTCTCTCTCTCTCTCTCTCTCTCTCTCTCTGTCTCTCTCTCTGTCTGTCTCTCTCACCACCACACACACACTTGCACACACACCACACACACACACACTCTCTCTCTCTCTCTCTCTCTCTCTCTCTCTGTCTCTGTCTGTCTGTCTCTCTCACCACACACACACTGCACACACCACACACACACACACACACACACACACACTCTCTCTCTCTCCTCTCTCTCTCTCTCTCTCTCTCTCTCTCTCTCTCTCTCTCTCTCTCTCACACACACACACACACACACACACACACACACACACACACACACACACACCACACACACTCACACACACATATATCATGCATACAAGACAGAGAACTCTGGGTTTAGTCTTCATCCACCAGCATTTTGGGGGAAAAGAAAAATGAAGAAAGGAAAAGAAAAGGGGGGGGGAGGGGGGGGGGGGGGGGGGGGGGGGGAATGATTGTTATCAGATCTCATTCACCAAACTAACAAGTAAAATACACCAAGCGATCTGGTCATTCTCATCTTGATTCTCACCTTAGGTCCCACCCATAGTAGAGACTATCTATGTCAGTGTGGTGAAGGTGTTGAACTCCTGTTGGTGAAGGTCAAGTTATTTGTCCATATACTGACCTTTAACCTTTGTGACTGTGGGCCAGACATTTTTTACCACACCATCTAAATGATATGACCTCTGGGTAATATATGCATGACCTTTTAGTTTCAGTGTCTCTGAATTGTGAACATTAAAGGTAGGTAACAGAAATGGCTGGAAAGTGTGATCAGGAAGGTTATTCTGATGAAGTGAGTTGACATCTTTTTTACTTTATAATGGGGGGGGGGGGGGGGGTGTTATCCCACCTGGGCTAAGTAGTCCACTGACAAGAGCTCACCAGAGCCCTTGGTCCCCTGGGCCTTTATCTCTGGCTGGTTCCAGCGTAGCCCATCTTTCTAATATCAGCCTGGAACTAGAATCCTGTCGCCAGCGGTTCCTCAGTCAGCCTCTTTGTCTTTTGCCTAAGGGGTTCCAGATGAGAGACTGTCTGGTGATGATACTTGATGCTGGTTTTTTTGATCAACCCCCGTCTTGTCTTCAAATTTTATCTTCTACAGCCCTTTGCTGAGTCTGGCACTTCAATTCCATGTTGCTGATTGTGTTTTGCCAGGGATCTGGAGGATTCTTCTTAAACAAGTGTTAAGAAAGATCTGTAGTTTGGGTTGTTATGGTTATCCATCATAACACAGCACAATCTTCACATGAGAGTTGATCAGTTGGATTTTTGCACTTGTTCTCGGTCCTCTTGAACTCCATATGTTCTTGAGCTGTAGAAATGCAGTAGTGACCCTGCTGATCCTTGCTTTAGAATGGGCATCAAAACTGCCATGGTGACTGCTTTGTTGTGGGGGGAGACTGGAAACAATGCATCACACAGAAAACCAGTCAAAATTACCAATAAACATGCAGAACATACGTGCAAAGTATATAACACATGACACACTCGTGAAAACACATGGTTTTCAGCAAGAGAATAATTCTCCTGTTGACTGCTATCTTTGGAGTATTGTTCTGAACATTTTCCTATGCGTGCTGTTTATGGTGTCCAAGGAAGACACAGTTTGTCGAACATTGTTGTGTTTGTTTCATGTTGCATATAATGAAGTAAGCATATCTTTGCACTGGATGTTGTGTGTTGTATATATATGTGTGTGTGTGTGTGTGTGTGTGTGTGTGTGTGTGTGTTTTGGCTTACGGTTATGAATGTCAGGTGAAATCTTGCATATGATGACAGAAATTTTTATGCACAAACATGTGGACTTGTAGGCACAGTTTGTATGATTAATAGTATTCTCATACTCGTGTACACAGTTCTGAGTGGAATATATTGTCATGCTTCTTCTGGGTTCCAGGTCAATTAGGCTAAAAATAGCCTGTCTGAGACTTACTCAGCCACTCACGTGAGCACACCCATGGCAGAAAATTTGCTTGTCAGCAGAGGTGTCTATGAATAGCAGACTATTGTCTCCAATTCAGAAAAGAAAAAAAAAAAAAAAAAAAACACCCTGCTTGACTTGGTGATAGTGATAAGCCAGTCTCATGTTTCTCGTGTAGAGTTACACAAGCTCTATAAGTGTAGCGGAACTGAACCCTGCTCTATTAATAGCTCCATTCTAAGCCAGTTTTTTCACTTTGCCTTGGCCGGAGCAGAACAACACATGCCATGGCAAAAAGCTTTGTAGAGTTCTGCACTATGTTGATTACGCTGGCGTTAATTACATAGCTGTGCCCTGTAACAGCTACATACATTTTGAGCAAGACAAAAGACCCATCTCATTTTCCCAGACATAACATTGTAAAGACTGTGGTGATTATATTTCCCCTGAAACGAGAGTGCAGGAGAACGCTTTGTGTTTGTAAACAGATCTTTGGTCAGATGATTATTACAGTCATCGCTTGAAATGGGCTGATGCTATTTATGGCATTATGATCATGTTGAACTGTTCTTTGAAAATGAAATGTTTATTTTCAGATATAGTCAGTATGCTGACGTGATTTTTTTAACTTTATGAGTGAGTGAGTGAGTGAGTGAGTGGTGTGTGTGTGTGTGTGTGTGTGTGTGTGTGTGTGTGTGTGTGTGTGTGTGTGTGTGAAGTGGTTTAAAAAAAAAAGGTAAAAGGTTCCTAAAGCGGAGAGCCTATCTGCTACAGGGTCAACGAACTCTCAGAGGTTCATCATGTCCAGGGTAAGGCATGATGGACACCTGAACTATTCCATTCCTTCTGCTGTCTTTAAGTTTAACCTGCCCTGAACTGAATCAGGTACCCCTTGACTGCTGGGTAACAGAGAAGGTTTTCAAGCTGGAAAAAAAAAAAAATCCAACCCCACTTATGGTTCAAACTCACGACCGCATCAGCTACACTGTCAGACTCTCAAACCGTTTGACAAAGGGGCCCTCATTAAGTGATGGTGAGGGAAATTTTGTGGATGGGAAGAGAAGAGTTTTAGAGAAGACGTAAGAGAACAGTGAAATCTGTCAGTCAGACCCGCCAGAAAAAGACTTTTTTCTCCAGACTTGTTTATCTGGAACAGTTTTCTTTTGTTGTCGTAGATGCTAGATTTACCGCACAGAAATGCAGTTTAAACGAACCTTTACTCACAGAATTCTCAGTCACATTGAAGAGAATTGTGAGTAGAACAAGCCAAGACTTGTGGCGATAATGCCACCCTTTCTTGTACATTGAACGTTTTGTCACCATAGAAAATAGTTTGAGGACTTTCTGAAAACTTGTTTATATGAAAAAAAAAATTGAATGTGTATCATATGAAGATTTCATGTGATTTTATACTTTTCAGTGTTGTCGATAATAATTTTTTTTATTGTATTGATTATTTTGTACATGTTCAGCTTCAGCATAAATGTTTGCCAACCAGTATAAAGTAAATCAGAAGAATGTTCACCAAATTTATTTTTGTGTTCAAAAGCAGCTGAATACACGGGATACAAGATCAAACTATATGGTATGATGCTAATGCTTAATGTTTCCCATACACAGTATGATTTTACACACTCTATCACTGTTTGAGTCCTCCTTGCCCTTTGTATATATATGGAGTCCATTTTTCACTCATTTGTTGTCTGTGAAGTTATTATCATCAAACGGTTGTTTTCTGATTAGTATATTGGCTGACACCAGTTTTGCTGTTGCCCCCACCCACCTACCCGTCCCTGACCCCCTTCCCCTCTCCTGCCCCACACCCTCATCCCACTCCACCTCCAGGGCACAGCTATGTCCCTCCCCCTCCTCTCCATCCCCGCCTCTCCTCCACCTTCAATGTCTCTGCTCTTTTTTTTTCATGCATCTGTGTGTGTTTTTTGAGTAATTGTTTAAAAAAAAAAAGAAAGAAAAAGAGAAAAGGAAAAAAAGAAAAGAGAAAGAAAGAAAGAGAGCAATAACATCTTCAACAGTAACCTTCGTAGTTCAAGCCATTCCTTGTGCATTGTGAACACTGTAATCACAGCACTGAAATTCCCTCAGGACACCTGATTTTGTCTGAGTAATATATTCCTTTTTTTCCAGAAAGCCTATTTATTGTACAGTGGTATAAAGTATTTTTATTTATTTTTAATGATATGCATTTCAGAAGTCAAAATCATGATATCATGTTTGATGCATTTGAAAATAGTTTACTATCATCATCACTCACTTCATCTCGGTCGCCTGTCTTTTTTTTTTTTTTTTTTTTTTTTTTTTTTTTTTGCTAGTCTGAGTTTGTACCCTGAAGTCACTGTTTGAGAATCCAGTGGAAAATTCAGTCACATCTGTTTTAGAATTTTCTATCACTATTAATAGTGTCATTCTCCCAATGAGTCCTGCATGATCAGTGGGCTTACGCCAGGATTGCCCACAGCATGTGACAATGTGGTGAGTCACCCACCAGCCATGAGAATCCTTCTCCTAGCATGCTGCCAAATTGAAATGTTATTTTTTTTTTTTTTAAGTCTTCCTTCCCAGAAAGACCCGTTTGGAGTTGTGAGGGTGGCTATTTAGGGGTCTGACTGGGATGTGTCTGGTGACTGACTGTAGACCTGGTCTGAAGTCATGATCGGTTTGGGTGGGTGCACTCACCCTATGGCAGAAGACAGAGACAAAGAGGGGGGGAGGGGGGGGGGGGGGGGTGTGGAGGGACTAGCTGGGTACTGCTGTGTTCAGCTCTATTACTAGGTTCACAACATCACTGTATATATAAACAGCTGTCACAAGACACTGAGACATTTCAGTTGATTGACTTCCATATATTGACCCAGGTGTAGGCTGTCGCTGAAGAGGTAACATTGTTTGTTGCTTTATTAGCCAGGTGTAGGCTGTTGCTGAAGAGGTAACATTGTTGTTTTATTTACCGAGGTGAAGGCTGTAGCTGAAGAGATAACGTTGTTTTATTACCCAGGTGTAGGCTGTAGCTAAAGAGGTCACATTTGCTTGTTGTTTTATTACTGAGGTGTAGGCTATAGCTGAAGAGGTCACATTGTTTGTTGTTGCCTTATTGTTTGTTGTTGCTGCTGCTGCTGATAGGGACTAAGTGGTGTGGTGTTATTTTCAGAAGAAACTCAAAGCTTTCCTTTTCTTTCTTTCTGTCTTTCTTACTTCCTGAACTTAGTCTCCCTTGAAACATTAAAAAGTCCAACCACTGTAGATGATATATGATCTCCCAT
>JADBJO010002039.1:145000-147500 GCA_016801955.1 Conus betulinus
ACAGGAGTGTTAGAGCGTCAAATGAATGTGATTGTGTGTGTGTGTGTGTGTGTGTGTGTGTGTGTGTGTGTGTGTGTGTGTGTGTGACACCTTGTGAATCGCTGGGTCTGAAGAGTGCGTGTCGTCAGATGAGTGTCAGCTGTTTCGACCTTGGCGCTGCTGGACTGACTATCCCGGGCTTCCCTTGCAAGTTACTTCTGTTGTGCTTCCCTTATTCCAGGTGCCAGAATAGCGGACAGTTTCCCTGCGTCTGCTCTCCCATCCAGATCGTTTCTTTCCTTCCCCCCGTCTTTAAAGTTTTTTTTTTTTTTTTTTTTTTTTTTTTTTTTTTTTTTTTTTTTTAAAAAACCAGTTTGGTAATGGCCGTGATCAACTTACTGATTTGTGAAATACGGAGTAACCAGAGTTGCGATGGGGTCCTTTCTCGCTGATGCTTTGGTTGCACGTGCGGATTGTCACCAAGTGTGTCGTGATTTCAACTCGCTGTTTTCCTTTCCCCCTGTTCCCCCCCCGTTCCCTTTCCGCCCCCCCCCCCCCCTTCCCCCCCCCCCCCCCCCCCCCCCCCCCCCCCCCGTTCCTTCCCCGTTCGTCCCCCCCCCCTTCCGTCACCTTTCCTGTCCCCCGTTCCCCCGTTCCCCCTCCCCCCCCCCCCCCCCCCCCCCCCCCCCCCCCCGCCCCCCCCCCCCCCCCCCCCCCCCCCCCCCCCCCCCCACACACCCGTTCCCCCCCCTTTCCCTTCCCCTCCCCCCCTTCCGTCCTCCCCTCCCCCCCCCCCCCCCCCCCCCCCCCCCCCCCCCTCCCTCCCCCCCCCCCCCCCCCCCCCCCCGCCGTCCCCCGTTGTTTTTCCCTTTTCCCCCCCCCCCCCCCCCCCCCCCACCCCCGTTCCTGTCCCCTTCCCCCACCCCCACCTCCCCCCTTCTCCCCCCCCTTCGCGACACCCCCCCTACGCGCCCCCTGCAGCCCCCGTCCTGGCACCCCCCCCCCCACTGCCCCCCCCCCCTCCCTCCCATGCGCCCCACCATCGGCATACCTGACTTGTCCCCGATGAATCACACACAAGGTCCTGTTCGGAGACACCCACGGCTGAAATTAAAATGTGCTTCTTGATATATGGGAGGGCTTCTTTCTTTCTGCTTCTCTTCTTCATTCTTCTTCTCGTTCTGGGCTTCTTCCAGCATCACAACAGGGGAAGGGGAAAGAATTTCGGCCACTGTTTTCGCCGATACACTTTTACCCCCTCCCTCCTCCCCCCAGTGTGCAAGGCATGCCTAGAACTATATCGATTGCACATAATTTATTACGACAACTGTGATGAATAGGGGAGTAATGGCCAGCCATTGTTTTTGGCATAAAACCACTCGACATAGAACGCGCAGAATAACCCCCCACACGAGGGTTATAACGTTTGATGTGTGTGCGCTCCACTGCAGCATTTCGCTTCACCAAAATCAATTTCACACCAGATACGCGATCACAACCGGCCGGCACAAAGCTTGTTCTCGATAGGCTGTAATTGCGGCAACCGGTACACCGAGTTTCGCATCGGGTTCGGGGCGTCGCGGCACCCGTACTGGCACTCGAGTGTGGTAGGTTGAAGTATGTTTCCACCAGAGGCGGGGAAGGCTGTACATGAACGTAGTGGACAATTGTGATCGTACCCTTCTTCCTCCTTTTTCTTCCCACCTAAAAAGCATCTCATCGGCCGGGGCTTCGTCCCGCCCAGCCTCGAAGGTTGATGTGGAAGATGTAACTGCCGCTCGTGCCCGTCAGGTTTGTTCTTTAGTTCCCGCGGACGAAGCCCGCAGGAACCAAAGTCCTCAGCTTCAACGCTCTCGGCCGAGCGCTTTGCGTCCGTAAGACATAGGGAATCGGCCTCGCAGCTTCTCTACATGGGAGTCCAGCGTCGCGGTGCGGTGGCCAATGCACACAGACTATCGTGGAATAATGCCAGCCATTTTGTTTTTGGCATAAAAACCACTTGACATAGAACGAGGCAGATAACCCCCACACGAGGGTCATAACTTTGTGGATGTGTTCTCCACTGCACATGCTTCACCGGCCGGCACAGCTGTTCTCGAGGCTGTAATTGCGGCACCGGTCACGTTTCGCCCCGTCTGGCAATCGGTGGTGGTGTGGTTCCAGCGGGGAAGCGACATGAACGAGTGGACATGTGATCGACCCACGCCCAGTCCGGGGCTTGCAGCCTGAAGGGTGTGTGGAGGTGAATCGTCAAGTTTGTCTGTAGGCGGCTGACGAAAGCCGCCAGGAACCATGCCTCGCTTCAAGCTGCCGAGGAGGAAGAAAGGGAAAGAGAAGGTGGGGGGCCGAAGTGCCAGCGTGGACGACATCTGTGAGGAGGAGCCCGGCCCCGGGGACTCCTCCAGGAGGCTGGGCCAGGGCAGGAGTGCCAGTGTGGACTGTCTGGAAGACGAGGAGTCTCTCCCGCCGTAAGTCAGAAGGATGGTGGTGTGGTGCTGGTGCCGCCACTTGCTGCCTGCCC
>JADBJO010002039.1:150000-160000 GCA_016801955.1 Conus betulinus
TTGGGGGGGGGGGGGGGGGGGATCGATGTTTATTTTGAAATAACTTTCTCTTCGTACTGGAGTAAACATGCGTCACCTACTCTCTGGGGAAAAAAGAAACCTAGTCCCGCCTCATTCACCTGACTGGTTCTTCCTTCTTCACTCTTGTGGATTAATTAACTCGCAGGATTGTTGCTGGAGTCATTTGTTGTTCGACTGCATGACGGCGCTGTGAAATCTTAGTTTGAAAAATGAAAAACTGAAAAGAAAAAAAAAAAAAGAACTCGTTCAAGCCAGAGTTATGGGTATTCGTGTATGTGGTAAAAGGGTTTTCATCAGTGAGTAAAAGTCTGTCTGTCTGTCTGTCTGTCTCTGTCTCTCTCTCTCTCTCTGTCTCTCTCTTTCTCTGTCTGTCTCTGTCTCTCTCTCTCTGTTTTCTTTTTCTTACAAATTTGATGTTACCAGCTGCTTTTTCCCGTCAGTTTATAGTGGTATGTGATGGGACTGAGACATTTTTTTGTTGTAATTGAGGGTGTAAAAAAAATGTTTCCCCAGAGAAACTTATCACCACCACAAGAACCAACCAGCCAACAAACAAACAAGCCAACAAACACAAACGAAAAGTCAGCCAACCAAGCAAAACTGTTCCTTCGGAATGAGAATTTTAAGTCCGGACCCGAGGTTTGAGGGTAAGACAACGTGTTGTGTGACACCGGGTGTGACACACCAGCCGGGGGCCGGGCTTAGTCTGTCAGCTGCCGTGGGCAGAGGGGGTGACATCCCGTGCGGCTTCGGTGCGAAACGGTGCGTGCATGAGGAGATGCTGGCCTAATGACGCGTCGGGAGGATTGTGACAGACAGGCAGCTGTCATACCGATCTGACGACCTCACGCGCTCACGTGGAAGGCGCAGGCCAGCTGACTGCTAATGCCTTGCCTCGCTTCTGTGGTAGGAGATCCGAAGTACGTTCCAGTTGATGTATGTGGTGGCTTCTGTCGTATTCGTGTGCACGTGCAACTTGGAAACGTATGTTGTGACTGTGCTTGTTGAGTTTTACTTTTGCAACGCTGGAGAGAGAGAGAGAGAGAGAGAGAGAGAGACATAGGATGTAATCTTCCTTTAATACCAGTCTCAGTGAGTAAGGTAAGGTAAGGTAATGTTGATTGTGGCCCAGCCGACCAGAGAGGGCCATATCAGGGCTGTCACCGCGTTGAAGTCAACTCACAAAGTCCATGAGTAAAAACGATACCAAAACAAGAACCGAAAAAGAGAGTAGCCAATTCAATTCACAATACAAAACAGGCGGTGTGAATTTTCGAGAGATGTCTTCTGCAGACGTCAAAACAAACATTTAAAAAAAAAAAAAAAAAACCACGAACACTTGATTACTGCACACCCCCAGATTGCATTCCGTAATCACTGTGGAAGCTAAAGAGATATACAGTGTGTGTGGGTTTGCTTTGGCGAAGAGAGAACAGGGAATTTATTGCATTGGCAAACCAGTATAGCTAGACTGGTTTGAAAGTATAAGAAGTGACCGATCGAAAATACTCGGTAATTTTGACTTTGTTTCCAAAACACTGCCGGCAGAGACACAGTGAAATGTGTATGCTGCTGGGATTTTGTGTTTGTTTTTTTTTTTTTTTTTTTTTTTAAGGGGAGAAGAAAGAGAGTTGCAGGTTAAAATCAGTCAAGGGTAGTGTCAGAAAGGAGGAAAAGAAATAATGCAAAAGCTGTTGATATCCAGCGGGCTGAAAGCCGGGCAGTTGCTATCAACATGCGGAATTCAGGTCAGTTCATCCACACCTTTCATATTTATGTGATAGATCTAGCTTTCGTAATCATGCCATCGAGGTGCAGCAAGGCTTAAGACTTTGAAGGTCAGAGGGTCATTTCTGTACACTATAGCTCTTTTCTAATTATGATTGTTGGGTGGGGTTGAATTGTTTGTTGTTCTTGCTGGTGGGTGTGTGTGTGTGTGTGTGTGTGTGTGTGTGTGTGTGAAATGTCCATTTTCTCCGTAAACGAGTTCCATTCTCTCGATCTCTCCAAATCTCTCTCTCTCTCTCTCTCTCTCTCTCTGTTAAAATCAAATCAGGACATGTTGTTAGAGGATTATGGGAATGCAGATGGGAAACTTGTGAGTGCTGTGTAACAAGTGTATACATAACAGAATAATACTGACCATTGTTTTTTTTTTAGGAATTCGTCACTGAACATTGGCTATAAGACGAATCATTGGCTAAAAGACGGATCTCCTGAAAGGAAAAAAGTTATAGTCATTGTTTCGTGTGGAGACGGACTTATCGATACAAGCGGGGCTTCTCTTACTGTTAGTTCAGAGCTCTGTTTGCCTATATAAATCATCATGTTAGTTCATCATGTAAGTTTTCATACAACAGGAACTCGATGATAGTTTGGTTCTTGCTTTCATTTTGATCTGTGCACCAGAATGCACTCGTGTGGCTGCTTTCAACTGCGTGTAGACTCTCCTCTCTCTCTCTCTCTCTCTCTCTCTCTCTCTCTCTCTGGAACTCTCTCTTTTTCTCTCTCTATTTAAGACGGAGACGGATATATCGTTAGACGTGTTGGAGTGCGCGCATATTCTCGGTAGGCTACAAGCGGGGCATGTGTTTCTTCATTATTTAAGACGGAGACTGATATATCGTTGTCATTTGTAGATCAACATGTCAGTATAACCGGGGCATCTGCTAATTGTCAGAGCTCAACAGGAATCTCGATGATAGTTCATGTAAATTGTCCCACAACAGGAACTCGACGATCTGTGCACCGGAATGCACTCGTGTGGCTGCTTTCAATAGGATGTAGACAGTGCGTCATGCCACTAGGTTCTGTGCAGCCCATGGTTTTGTTTCACGCTCACGGTGACTGTTTCGGATTCAGAGACACACACGAAGAGGGAGTGACATATCGTTTAGACTGATACACAATTCTGATATAGAGTAACAGCGTATTTTTTGTGCACGTCGATAGGAGTTAACAGCAGGGGATTTTCTTCTTCTTCTTGTTTACATTGTGATTGAGTACCAATGAGTGATTGAGCATCTAAAAGGACTGTGGTAAACGAACAGTGAAGTGCGGGTGACCCATAGAAATTTATACTCACAGAAAAAAAAAAGTAACAGCGGGTTTTTTTTTTTTAAACACTGATGGAAGATCAAGTTTTTTTTTAACCTTCAGTAGTGACAGTAGTATTTAGTTATTTTTTTTTTTTCACTCTGATAGAGTATTAGAGATCGGCTGCACTCTGATAGAGAAACTAATGGCGATTCTATATTCTCGCACAAAGCAGAATAAGGGATCTTTCACACTGACTGAATAACAGTGAAGACACCAGTAGTACATTAGTGAACTTCTACACTCTTGCCAGAATAACGGAGGTCTTTTACGTTCTTTCAGGACTTGCAGAGATCTTTTGTATTCCGATGGATGAAAAGAGATCATTACTCTGCGGGGTGAACAGAGATCTTGTACACTGCAGGACTAACAGAGATCCTTGACACTGCAGGACTGACAGAGATCCTTGACACTGCAGGACTGACAGAGATCCTTGACACTGCAGGAATAACAGAGATCCTTGACACTGCTGGACTGACGGAGATCCCTGACACTGCAGGACTGACGGAGATCTCTTGACACTGCAGGACTGACGGAGATCTCTGACACTGCAGGACTGACGGAGATCCTTGACTCTGCAGGACTGACGGAGATCCCTGACACTGCAGGACTGACGGAGATCTCTGACACTGCAGCACTGACGGAGATCCTTGACTCTGCAGGACTGACGGAGATCCCTGACACTGCAGGACTGACGGAGATCTCTGACACTGCAGGACTGACGGAGATCCTTGACTCTGCAGGACTGACGGAGATCCTGACACTGCAGGACTGACGGAGATCCTTGACTCTGCAGGACTGACGGAGATCCCTGACACTTCAGGACTAACGGAGATCCCTGACACTGCAGGACTGACGGAGATCCTTGACTCTGCAGGACTGACGGAGATCCTTGACTCTGCAGGACTGACGGAGATCCCTGACACTGCAGGACTGACAGAGATCCTTGACACTGCAGGAATAACAGAGATCCTTGACTCTGCAGGACTGACAGAGATCCTTGACACTTCAGGACTGACAGAGATCCTTGACACTGCAGGACTGACGGAGATCCTTGACACTGCAGAACTAAGAGAGACCGATTACTCTCAGGTAGTTTAACAGAAATCATTTGCGCTCTGCCAGAATAATTTGGGAAAATTTGTTTGTTTGTTTTGGTCTGGTAGATTTAGCTGAAATTCATCGTCCACACCCACATCACGTGATACGGCAGACGGAGACGATCAATCCAGGGAACTTTTCTAGCACTGTGCTGAAGCCACCAGAACAGCCACACGTTCAGAGGGACAGTGCAAAAAAAAAAAAAAAAAAGTTCTGAATGTTGAGCAAGGCGAGGGGTGGGGGTGTAGGAGTGGAAGTAATGGAGGGAAAAGAGGGAGGGGGAAGGAATGAAGGGGGTGGGAAGGGTAGCAGGATGGGGATGTGGTGGTGGTGGTAGTGGGGGGGGGGGGGGGGGGGGGGGTCTTGGGATTCAGACTCCTGGTGTCTGACTTTGAACTCGGTGCCCTAATCTCGAGTGAGCCGAGTAAAATGAAATGTTATCTTTTTTGTGTTCTGCCAGGAAACTGTTTCGGATTTGTTGTTGTTTAATTTTATTGTGTGTGTGTGTGTGTGTGTGTGTGTGTGTGTGTGTGTGTGTGTGTGTGTGTTTTAATACTCTGTTGGGATCGTTCGGCACAGAAAGTTGATTCACTCTCGGCTTTCATTGTCCATTCGTCAGTATTTCTTCCCTCCCCCCACCCCCCACATTCACACCCCAACCCCACACCCCCACCCACTTCGCCGCACACAACGACAGCGAGGTGCCACGACGGACAGCATGACTGAATCAACCCTGCATCTGCGCCACAGAGCTGGGGGGAAAAAGAAACAGGAAAAAAGATAGGGGTCTGTGATCTATCTGCACACCGGCAGCTGCTGCGACCACAGCAGGCACCCAGTTTGATGGGGTAGGGGTGCGTGGAAGGGGGGGGGGGGGGGGGGGGGGGGGGGGGGGGATGATGATGGGGGGGGTGTGTGAGAGTGCTTGGTTATTTGCGCTACAGGCCGACTCTGCCTGTCATCAGAGAGGAGTGACAGACAGTCTGGGACTGGTCTTTGTGGGTTGTTCATCTGGCACACAGCAGAGAGGATGACCTTAAGGGGGGTCAGCGAAACCAGCTGTGGCGGCGGTGGGAGACTCGAGAAGCTGTAGAGAGGAAGGGGTCCAGGTTGGTCTGCCAGTGACTGTTCCTTACAGGGATAGGTGGGGGGGAGGAGGGGGGGGTGTGTGTCAGTTCCTCACTTTGACCTTTAACTGAGACTGGTAAGAGTCACACTGCCGTCAGCTCAACCCACCAAGTCAAAAGACGTGGCTAGTTTAGGTGCTGGGGGGGAGGGGGGGGGGGGGTAATTGTAATGGTTGAAGGTCAATGGAAAAGGAGTTCCCTCCCTTTTGACCTCAAGCCCTTAAAGCTGACCTTGATCTGGTTTGTATCAAAGATGAAGTGGATTTTTTTTCACAGATGGAAGCTGCATTTAGACACTGCATTGTTTGGCTTCTTTCTATGTGTGTCATCATTTTATTTCTCTGTTTGTTTGCAAAGTGTATGCCAGGCTTGGTGACAAGCCGAAATTCTGCCAACGTCCTTGCGAGGAGTGGGTCGAGCAGTTAGCATTCACCAGTTGGGTAGCCAGGACAGGGGGTTTCATTTTTATTTTTCATTTATTTTATGAAATTGTTTTAATTCTGCATTCGATTTATGGCTTATGGGTGGAATTATGTTAATTCTATACCAGCTTTTTCGGCATATGGATGAAATGTTTTAATTCTATATCAGCTTTATGGGCAAATGGATGCCCACATTTTTCAGCTTGATACTGAAAATAAGAATGGTGTTAATAAAAGGAACCCTGAAAAGAAATCTAAAACAGAAAAGAGCTGTATGAGGCACTCCAGACACATCCACATGCAGACACATCCACATGGAGACACACCCACATGCAGACACACCCCCCATACAGACACACCACATCCACATGCAGACACACCCATACGCCTGATGTGTCAAGAGGATGAGAAAGGAAAGAAAGTGGACACGAGGTTCAAGAAAAGGGAAACCTTTTGCATGCTGACACTGAAATGACCACACGCTCACATGGACACACATGCTCTCACACACAGACTCACACATTCACATACACACACACACTCTCTCTCTCTCTCTCTCTCTCTCTCTCTCTCTCTCCACACACACACACACACACACACACACACACACACACACAGACAGAGTCTGACTCATACGTGCACACAGAAAACTTAGGTGTACACACAAAGTAGACTAGTTATGCATATACTTGCTTAAAGCTTTTGCTGCCTTTATACATACACACATGTAGTTTAGTGTGTGTGTGTGTGTGTGTGTGTGTGTGCGTGTGTGTGTGTGTGCGTGTGTGTGTGTGTGTTCTTGTGTCTGTGTTGGCATGGTTGTTTGTGTGTGTGTGTGTGTGTGTGTGTGTGTGTGTGTGTGTGTGTGTGTGTGTATGCATGCATGGCATCAGAGGTGAGATATACTTCAATGTCAGGGTGGACTGAGGCTGTAGGAGGTTGGGATGGGTTAAGCTAGCCAGACTTCTGGCATGTGTCCTGAAAACTAATTCAAATGTTTGGTGATGTTTTGGCAGTGGCACAGCAGCCTCAGGTAAGGGAAGGCAGACGAAAAGAAGTTCTACAAACAAACAAACAACAACCAAAATTAGAAGCTTGCTTTCCGTCAGTTAATGATCTTCTCTTTCCTGTGATCGTACAGCCAGTGCCTGACGTGTGTGTGTGTGTGTGTGTGTGTGTGTGTGTGTGTGTGTGTGTGTGTGTGTGTTCTCTATTTTGATGAGTACTTGGAGTTTTCTTTTGGCTGCTTGCATTGTAGGGGGAAATGCCAAAATAATAATGTCGATGATCATGGACAGTGAGGGAAAAAAAAAGAAAGTGGTATCATGGTAAAAAAGAAAAAAAAAAAAAAAAAGACATAATTGCATTCCATCCAGTTGATACATGCGCTTGAGTGAGTTGTTGTCGTATCCCAGACCAGTGCTGCAGCTGTCTACATCTTTCCAGCATGGCCGATGCTAGAATACCTCATGAAAGGAAGCGTAGAACACAGCCCTTGCAGATAGTGTGGGACCAGTGTGGAACTCCATAGCATCATGCTGTCTTCTTTTTCTTTCTTTCTTTCTTTCTTTCTTTCTGCGTACACACACTGATACTCCTGCAGACACTGGCTGTATAGACCGGCGGTGGAGTTTTGTGTGTGTATATGACAGTTGTTTTTTTTTTATCCCGCCATTAAGGCAGCCATACTCCATCTTTGGGGAAGGTGCATGCTATGTGTAACGTGTCATCCATACCAACGGCCAAACTGGCCTTCTCTTTTGAAAGTTGGTGATGGGATTATACGTGTGTGCAAGATGTTGTGCGTGCGTTCGCACACGGAACCTCGGTTTATAGTCCCATTCGAAGGACTGTATGGGGAATGGAGTCAGAACCAATGTTAACTCCGAGGGAGAAATCCCCCTGTGCTGAAATTCGAACCCGCAACCCCAGGATCACAAGTCCGGCGCTCTACCAACTGAGCTATTCCGGCCCCCTGCTTGTTCTCAAGTGATCATCACTACACAAGAAAGGTCTGTTCTTCTTTACCACTTTGTTCCCTGCTCTCCTGGTGACTGTGTCCAGTGTTCTTTCTGCCTCCATGCGGTGGCGAGTCAGAGTCAACGTGGTCAGTGTCTGGAAGCAAGGTCACGGGGATTCTCACTGGAGGAACCCTGGTGGCCCCCTCCAGAGGGGATGCACACTCAAGCTGTCTCCACAAGAAAAGCAGTGACTGCTGTCAGTAGCTGGCTGTAAGGGATGTTGTCTAGCATGTGTTGGATCAGAATAGCTACCACTCAACATGATCCAAGCGACTCGGCAAGAGTGCAGTGTCTCCTGTGGTGGGTTGCCATAGGACGACCTGAACGTGGCAGCGTCCTGTGCACTGCCAGTGCTGAGGTGAAGGGCAGTTGGGCTGTAGCTGTGCAATGGGGTGGCTGTGAGCAGTGTGGGGGTATTGCCTCTGAGAGAGGGAGAAGAGGAAGCTGTTACTGTTACTCACATGTAGCAGACAATATCAAATGTCCCAGTATTGATTCTGCATTACATGGTCTTGTAGAGGCTACGGTCTTGCCTTCTGTTAATTAAAGGAAATAAGCATGTATGTGCATGTATATAACGGCTCATTCCAAGTGTGTCATTCAGCCCTTGAGATACGACGCATTAAGCACACAAATAAACTTCGCACACACACACACACACACACACACACACACACACACACACACAGAGAGAGAGAGAGAGAGAGGAGAGAGAGAGAGAGATGGAGAGAGAGCTTTGTTCGTACCGTCCCAGTCTGTTTCTGTTTAAAGTTCAGAACTTTTTGATCAGCATAAAGAGAACTGTATTACGAAAGGAGGACCCTTTTGCATATTGTTAGGGAAGCTGCAAGATGCCAAGTAGAAACGGGCGTAATTTTGTTTCTGTCATAAAAGGATGGTGTGTGTGTGTGTGTGTGTGTGTGTGTGTGTGTGTGTGTGTGTGTGTGTTGTTCAGGTCACTGAGGATGGCGTCTGGCATTCCCAACTACAAGATCATCCTGTGTGGGGAGTATGGTGTGGGCAAGAGCTCCATCTTCCGCCGCTTCCTCAACAACACCTTCACCACCGACAACTCCAAGAAGTCCACCGTGGGTCTGGACCAGTGCACCCGCCCCTACTTTGTGGGCAAGAGTGAGTGAAGTCAAGGTCGGTCGCCTTGTTCTTTTGTTACTGCGTACATCTGTAGGCGTTGATGAATGTTGTGGTGGTAAAGCGAATATGACGTAGGGATCATGTTGGCCGTCGTATTGGTCTGTTTTACCATAATTCTCTCCCCTCCTTGTGCCTCTTGCCAACCCTGTGCTAGCCCTGACTTACCTCCCATCTGGCAAGCCCTCTCCTCCACCAGTGTAGCAGGCACTGAGGCAGTGATGCCCACGCTGGCATAACACTCGTGGGCATCATAACACTCTTCACACACACACACACACACACACACACACACACATACACACACACACACACACACACACACACACACACACACACACAGAGGAGTGAAGAGAGAGAGAGAGAGAGAGCGAGACCGTTTCCAACAACAACTGTGCCAAACGTCGTTTACCGGGGTGATTACAAGCCAATCATTAACTGACACTGACAGCACAGCCAGGGTTGGGGATGAAGGAAGCTAGACGAAGGAAAGAAGAGAGGAAGACTGTCTGGCTTCAGGTTTCTCTCCATGACATAAGCCTACATACAGCAAGTAGACATTGCCCCGGCAAGATGGGGCCTCAACTGATTGATGATGGACAGAGGTGAGCCAACTAAGTCCTCCCCTCCCCTCCTCTCCACCCCCTCCCTGTCAAGCACCACCCCCCCCCCCCCCCCCCCCCCCCCCCCCCTCTTGCCTGCTACCTCATTTCCCTGCAGACAGGTTACCCATGTAGTGTGAGAGCTCTGGTGGTATTGCTGTTACCTTCCTTCCAGCTGGCTGAAGATGTCTTCACTGGGGGTATAGAGTCCAGTGTGCTGACAGCTTCTCTCTGCTGCAGTGTGTTGTCTCCTCTTTCTTTCTCCTGTTGGAAAACTTCTGGTTACACTTAGTGGTCTTAGGTAAATAAACGCATTAGGGCTCTTTCTTGAGTGTGTTGTGTGTGTGTGTGTGTGTGTGTGTGTGTGTGTGTGTGTGTGCGTGCGCGCGCGCACAGATGTAAGGTGTTCTCAAAGTTTTTTTGCCTGTGTGTTGTGTGCACATGTGTGGGTTAGAGAGAGA